>RJWJ010005574.1:0-67487 GCA_004363605.1 Indri indri | reverse complement strand
TCTGGGAGGCCGAGGCGGGCGGATCGTTCTGAGCTCAGGAGTTCGAGACCAGCCTGAGCAAGAGCGAGACCCCGTCTCTACCAAAAATAGAAAGAAATTAATTGGACAGCTAAAAATATATATAGAAAAAATTAGCCGGGCATAGTGGCGCATGCCTGTAGTCCCAGCTACTCGGGAGGCTGAGACAGTAGGATTGCTCGAGCCCAGGAGTTTGAGGTTGCTGTGAGCTAGGCTGATGCCACGGCACTCGCCCCAGGCAAGAGAGTGAGACTCTGTCTCAAAAAAAAAAAAAAAAAAAAAAAAGAGAATCACCTGGAATACTTTCAAATATTACTGTGGCCTATACACATACCTGACCAATTAAAGTCAAGATCTCTAGGGGTGGGGCCTGCGCATCTGTATTTTTAAAAGCTCTCCAAATAATTCTGATCTGAGTATTATGGATGTCAACTAAAGGTGGAATTTAGGGTCTGTATCTCCCGCTAATTGGTGATTCCGAGGAAAAGGAAGTGATATGAGAGGAGCAGTAGGCAGGAGCCAAGCTGAAGATTTAGTACCTGAACCAGTAACCTTTATCCCTCATTCTTCCTGTCTCTGGAAAGTGCTCAGGCAGGAGCAATGGATGTGTTTGTGAAGGGTGAGTTTATAGTGTGGTGTACATATGTCTTCCCCATTAATGGTTATTGGAGCAGGAGAGAAAAACAAACCTGTAGGTCAAGATCAGTTACAGAGAAAAGAAGTGGATTTGCACACCCTGGTTTGTGGTTAAACTCAGACCCCTCCACATGAGCACATATGGACAAATATAGGGGATAGTAAATATATTTTTGCATGACCTTAAGGTGGGTTTAACTTCTCAAATTTACATTATCTGAATCTTTAACCCTAAATCACAGAACCAGTTGATTAGATCCCATTGTTCCTTGGTGGATTTACTAAACAGTACCACTTACTTGTATACCCAGAACATCTCCACTTATCAACTCAAGGCTCAGACCTTCTTTGGTTTGGATGGAGTCTAGAACATTTCCGTTTGCAAGATAATCTTCCTCGCTGAACTGGTCTCTTGACTGTGGAGAAAACGGGAAAGCATTACTAGGCAGTGCCTATCTGAAGATTTTCCTTGCAGGCGTCCAAACAGAAAATAACTATTATATAGATTTCACAGACTTCTCTTATTCAACTCATAACTCAGCTCTGAGATCCAAAAGCAGATAATTTATTATCATAATGTTTTGAGTATCAATTGTATTTAATACTGAAAATGCCAATGAGCTTCGTTTCTTATTCCTCCAAGAATCCTGGCATAGCAGACACTGTTCGTATCCCCTGGCCCTTACTATTTAAGTGCACCCTGGACATATTCCAACTGTATTTTTTGCTTAGGGATTTTCTTTAGTGCTTGCTGGCATAGCAGAGAGGAAGTGCAGGTAAATTAAGCCACCCTCCCCACCGCCAGCCCTCATCCAATGATTGGCAGGAATTGGTGTAAAAATACTCCAATAACCTTGCCTCCCAGATAGATTCACTATGAGTTTCCTCAGTGGGATTGAGTGGGAGCTGATTTGATGATGCACCCTAAAGTTTCCCTTACTTTCCTGTTTAAATCACTTGCACTTGAATCCTGTCTCAAGGTCCTCTCCTGGGGAAACCCAAACTAAGATGCATTCCTGAGCACACCACAATAATGCATTTGTAGTTTGACTATTAATCAGTCATAGAATTTTAGAATTTAAAGGGTCATCACAGATCATCCAGTATAGAAACTTCATTGTCCTGCAAAGGAAATCAATGTGCAAAGGGATGAAGTCACTTGATCAAAGTCAAACTACTAGCTACTGGAAGACACCATTCTTGAATCTCGTTTCCTCACACCCAGTGCAGCTCTGCTTTTCACAGAATCTGAGCTGATCTATCTCATGGTCTTTCCCACGCTAACGAATGGTGAAAACATGGCGCATATTTTTTACTGCACCTGTGACAGACATTACTAACTGGCATCAGAACTCTTTTCAATCGATCCAGATACAGTCTCAGAATCTTCCTCAACACAGAGCTCCAGGCAATAACAATCATTGGTCAGAGATAACCCATGAAACGAAACCTATTTTCCATGTCTGATCTAACTCAAAAAGGACATAAATTTTCTTTACTTAAAATTGTCTTAGAGAATTTTTCACTCTCTACTTTGGAAATGGGTTTCTGGGCAATCCTTTTTACTTGCTCAGGAATTTCATTCTTCACTTTAGACTCTCCTGCATGCAGTGCAGTATGTTGGGTGAAAGCAGTATCAATGATCTCCCACCCTGAGGACTCCTTGGGTCAGAGTCTTTCAAAGCATTGCTGTGAAGACTAGAAAACCTCCCAAATGAACCAGCCACATTGTCTGTCAAATTTTGGTTTTCCTTTTCAATGTTTTAATTGTTGCTTTCTATTAATGTCTTTAATTGTGTTACAGTTCTTTTCACATCCTTCAAACAACCAACATTATGACCATCTCCTTGAACATATCAGACTCAATCAAAATCCTGTCATCCTCTGTGCTGTTTTTTATGTCCTCCCATACTTCACATTCAGTTTGGTGCTTGATATTGACATGATGAAGAATTTTTTAGAAACATCTTCCTCCGGGTCTTGACGACACTGATTTTTCAGTCTTCCTTGAGTGAGTTAGGTGGCTGCAGACCTGAGTGTTATCTCCACCCCCTTACAGCTGACTTGAGGTCATGTTACCTCACAGTGACAACTTCCCATTTTATAACTTATCATTCCAATCAGGTGATGCTTTTTCAGTAAGAACATCCATATTTGAAGATCCAGAGACACCAGGAATGGTGCCAGCAACTTTCTCAGGGGCTTCTCCCTTCCATACAAGGATGTGCCCAAAGACACACACTCAATGGGGGGACACAGATAGGGGCTTTTCATTGAAGACAAGATTTATAGCCAAGTAGTTGTCCACCACTAAAAACATAAAAATAAAGGATTGAGGTCATTCAGACAAAATCAAATGGTGTTATTTTAAAGAGTAAAAGATAACTTTGGCAAATAAAGAAATCCTGATAATGATGAGACTCTGAAATGCAGAGTGTCTTCCTAAAATGGCACTACTGTCAAGAGCTCAGTGAAAGATGTGACATTCATAAATGCAATGGAGGCAATCCTCACCTAACAGAATAGATCTATTCCATTCATGTTCGCTTTGCAGTAAAGTTTTGTCACATTAAACTGCTTTTCCCATTGACATTCATTGGAATATTGGAGAGGTAATTTTTATCCCGAAAAAGTCTTGCCCTTAGAGATTCAATAAATACAAACAATAAAACACAAGCAATGCAAAATAAACTACTAGAAGTAAAAATACTACCATTTTTAAAGATAACTACAAACCCTCTTTAAAGACACGAAAATAGACTTGAACAATGAAAAGGCATCCTTTGTTTTGGTTAGAACATCTCAACACCACCTTAAGGCGTCAGGTCTCTGTAATTTAACTTATAAATTTAATGCAATCCCAATAAAAATTCCAATGAGCTTTTCTCTTTTTCTCTTTTTAAACACTGACCATAAACCAGAAAAGTTCATAAGGAAAAATAAACAATAAGAGCAGGTAGGAAAACACCGAGAAGGGAGCACTCTATAGGAGGACTACCTCTAACATCAAAGCACACTACATGCATGTGGCTCAGCCTGTAATCCCAGCACTTTAGGTGACCAAGGTGGGAGTGTCTGTCCATCGCTTGAGGCCAGGAGTTTGAGACCAGCCAGGGCAATATAGGGAGACCCTGTCTGTACAAAATAAAAAGTAAAAAAATTAGCTAGGCCTGGTGGCCCACACCTGTAGTCCCAGCTACTCAGGAGGCTGAGGCAGGAGGATCCCAGAACACCAGGAGTTCCAGGTTGCAGGGAGCCATGATTGCACCACTACACTCCAGCCTGGGAAACAGAGTGAGACCCTGTCTCTAAACAAAGTACTACAAAGCCTCTCTAAAGCAGATGAATAAACAGGTCAATGGTCTAAAATAGAAGGTCCAGAAATAGCAGAACTACATATGAAAATCCAATATAAGATAAGGGTGGTATCTCAAGTTACTTGGGCAGTGATAACCTTTTTAATAAATGGTGTTGGGACAGTTTGATACCCATTTGGAAAAAGATAAAATTAGTTCCAGTCCTCACACCATGCACAAGAACAAACTCCAAACGCATTAGAGATCCAAATGTAAAAAACAAATCAGTACAAGAACTAGAAGACTTCTATAACTTGGGTGTTGGGGAAAGTATGACTAAAAGTTATATGTTCAAATATGTAATATAGTAAAAGATGTAATAAAATAAAAGACTGGTAAATTTTACTACACAAAATAAAAACCATTTGCATGCAACAAGAAAGCCGCAATATGCAAAAACTGGGAGAAAATATTCATAACACACATCACAGGTAAAGGATTAATATCCCTAATTTACAAAGAACTTAAAAATTTTTTAAAAAAACAGATCCAACTAACGAAGGCAACTTTTAAAACCGAGGGGTGAAAAAAAGACCAAAACTGCTACGGAAAAAGATGCCGGGAGCTGTACTCTCTTCCGGCACGGGCAGCCACTAGTCAGGGTGCCGCCGCCCCCCACGCCGTCCCCTCAAGGCCGGGTTCTGCGAGGTGTGGGGTCACCGCGTCCGACCGGCCCGCAGGGTCGCGCGCACCCAGAGCCTGGCTGGGCATCCTGCCGCCCCCTCCTCAGACCCGCCCCTCGGGCCCCTCACCATCCTCACGGAGGAAGAGCGCCAGGAAGCCGGCCAGGCTCGCGGGCTCCTGGTCGACCTCACACTCCCAGCCTCGCGATCCCGTCGGGCTCTGGAAGTACACGGGCAACCTGGTTCGCAAGTTCTTCGGAGCGGGGAATTGAGGCTCCCCAACTCCTCGACCGGCAGCGGGAAGGAGCCGGGCGCAGGCACCCTCAGCTCCGCTAGTCCGTCCCGGACTGTCGGGGCCGCCCCACCCAACAGGCTTGTGCCTTGAACTTCTTTCGCTTTCATTTCTTTTTTTTTTTTTTTTTGAGACAGAGTCTCGCTTTGTTGCCCGGGCTAGAGTGAGTGCCGTGGTGAGTGCCGTGGCATCAGCCTAGCTCACAGCAACCTCAAACTCCTGGGCTCAAGCAATCCTTCTGCCTCAGCCTCCCGAGTAGCTGGGACTACAGGCATGCGCCACCATGCCTGGCTAATTTTTTTTTTCTATATGTATATATTTTTAGTTGTCCAGATCATTTCTTTCTATTTTTTAGTAGAGATGGGGTCTCGTTCTTGCTCAGGCTGGTCTCGAACTTCTGACCTTGAGTGATCCACCTGCCTCGGCCTCCCAGAGTGCTAGAATTACAGGCGTGAGCCACCGCGCCCGGCCTCTCTTTCATTTCTATGAAAACTGCTTCTCAAGATTACACACAGCTGTCCCCAGATTGTGTTGCCCTTTAGGAACACACATTGCTGTCAGACAAATTGTTGGTTGGAATCCTGGGTTAAGCCATGTGTTAATTGTGTAACCTCAGTCAATTGTATCTGTACAAAGGGTATAGCCATAACTACTTCATGGTATTATCATGAGGATTAAATGAGATAAAGTCTATAAAGCATGACACATTATAAAACAAAAATCAGTATTAGTTCCTGCGCATCCCATTCCTACCCCACCCTACACACCCATCCTCAGAAAAATACACTGGGTCATTTTCTGCATCCCCTTAACAGGGCTGGAATCAGGTTCTCCTCTGACCTGACAAGGCATTATTTTAATTCAACCAACTTATATGGAAGGCTCTTTTTTTAAAAAAAAAATTATTTTATTTATTTATTTATTTATTTTCAGCATATTACGGGGGTACAAATGTTTAGGTTACGTATATTGCCTTTGCCCTGCCCTAGTCAGAGCTTCAAGCGTGTCCATCCCCCGGACGGTGTGCACGGCACCCATTACGCTTGTATATACCCATCTTCTCCTCCCCCCTCCCATCTGCCTGACACCCGATGAATGTTATTACTATATGTGCACTTAAGTGTTGATCAGTTAATACCAATATGATGGTATACATGTGGTGCTTGTTTTTCCATTCTTGGGATACTTCACTTAGTAGGATGTGTTCCAACTCTATCCAGGATAATACAAGAGGTGCTAGATCACCATTGTTTTTTGTGGCTGAGTAGAACTCCATGGTATACATATACCACATTTTATTAATCCACTCATGTATTGATGGGCACTTCGGTTGTTTCCACATCTTTGCAATTGTGAATCGTGCTGCTATCAACATTGGAGTGCAGATGTCTTTTTTATAGAATGTCTTTTGTTCTTTTGGGTAGATGCCCAGTAATGGGATTGCTGGATCAAATGGTAGTTCTACTTGTATCTCTTTGAGGTATCTCCACATTGCTTTCCATAGAGGTTGTACTAGTTTGCAGTCCCACCAGCAATGTATGAGTGTTCCTATCTCTCTGCATCCGCGCCAACATTTATTGTTTTGGGAATTTTTGATAAAGGCCATTCTCACTGGGGATAAGTGATATTTCATTGTGGTTTTAATTTGCATTTCCCTGATGATTAGAGATGTTGAACATTTTTTCATATGTTTGTTAGCCATTAGTCTATCTTTATTTGAAAAGTTTCTGTTCATGTCCTTTGCCCACTTTTTGATAGGGTTGTTTGATTTTTTCTTGCTGATTTCCTGAGTTCTATATAGGTTTTAGTTATCAGCCCTTTATTGGATGTACAACATACAAATATTTTCTCCCATTCTGTAGGTTGTCTGTTTGCTCTCATGATAGTTTCCTTGGCAATTTTAAACACATTTTATTTAGAATTTAACCCCATCTACATGCTAACATTTAAAATTTTTTTTTTTTTTATTTCAGAGTATTACGAGGGTACAAACACTTTGGTTACATAAATTGCCTTTGCCCCGGGGGAGTCAGAGATACAACTATGCCCATCCCCCAGGTAGCATGCACCGCATCCATTAGGTGTGAATTTACCCATCTCCTCTTGGCCTCTCCCTGTATAGAAGGCTCCTGATCTGCCGGGCACTGTGTTAAGATTATAAAGATGAATTAGACACAGATCCCTTCTCTCTGGGGTGAGGGTGGAAGTAAGGGGACAGAGAAATGAAACAGAGATTCATACAGTTATCTGTATCAGGAAAGGTCTGGGCAGGATATAGATGGTATACTCAAAATGGGCAATTGAAGAGAATTTAATAAAGGATTTACACAGGAGTAGGAAAAAGGTTAAGGGATGATGAGGCATCCCCACTCTCCCTTTACCGTCTAGGCTGAAGGGGAAAGGGAGGGGCTTCCGGTAAGAGCTATACCCACTGGAAAGTGCCATCAGGCAGGAGCCATGACTATGATACTTTCCAGAGACAACCAGGGGAATATAAGTACCCCAGCCACTTTCTCCCCCTACCCTTCAATTCCTCCTGTTGTGGAACCAAAATATTAATAGCAATCAGAGAATGGAGTTGATGCAGTACTTAGAAGTCAGCCCCAATACCACCTCCGAGGCAGAGGGCAGGGTAAGTGGATTTTGATATCACATCTGTATTGAGATACATATAAAGTGTTAGGATAACAGGGAAATCAATGATTCATTGTAATTTGGAGACAAGATTGGAGGAAAGTTCCTATGGTAGTGGCATTTGAATGAGACATCAAATGATGAGTAGGGGATTTCAGAGAATGAGGTGAAGAATGAGAATGAGGTGTGTTCCCTCTCTCTGGATTTAGGGAGCATATATCCCTGTGCTGGGTTACTAGCAACCTGAGTCAGGCAACACAAATTTATTAAGCACTGCTATGATTTGGTTTGTTTGGCTCTGGCTCCAAATCTCATGTTACAATTTGATCCCCAGTGTTGGAGGTGAGCGTCATGGGAGGTGTTTGGGTCTCTGGGGAGAGAGAGAAGACACAGAACAAAGGCCAGAGCAATGAAAGTACAGACTACTTTGGAAAAGCTGGTGGTCTGGTGTGACAGGACAATAGGGGCTTGGTGGCAAGGAAGGGACATAAGGTAAGCAAAGTAGAATGAGAAATACCTGATGCCCATTCTGTGGAGTTTAAACTCTGTTTTCTAGGCCAGTGGTTCTCAAAATGTGCCCCGCCAAGCCAGCAGCGGCAGGCTCATTGTGAAGCTCATTGTGAAGCTGTAGCCCAGCATGGCATCTTACTTTGCCTCACTTCCCTTTTTATTTGTCCTTGGGCTTGCACCTCCCAAATGGTTAGTACCTTAACCTTTGCCTTAGGCTCTGTGTTTTAGATGTGATCAATGAATGACCCAGTTAATAAAAGAAGAAATAGTACCTAACTCCCATATGGAAATTAAAGCAAAAACGGTACTAAACTATTGTAGTAAATGTAAGGAAGTCCAATAAAGGTCCGATTTTTCTCCTAATGACTACTATGATGCTATTTTTAGGGGATCATCAAATATCTCAGTGTTATTTTTTAATTTTCTTTTTTCTTTGGGGAGGAGGGTGCCTCTAATCTGCTGGTGCTCAATGAGCTATCTGGGCAATTCAGCACTGATGCCGGAGAGGTGAAACACACTCTAGGAGCAAGGAGGGGGCAAGTATAGCTTGGTAGGGTATTGCATATGCTTTCTCTAGGAGAGAAGAGATGACATCTGCAGCCTACTTTTATCTTTACAGTAACCTATGTGTTATAAAGGAAAAGAAAATTGAGAAATGTGATTTTTACCGCCAAAAGTGGCAGCAGTGAAGAGTATAGTTAAGTTCTACTGTGATAATATGTAGCAAACAGCTGCACACAAAATCAGCCAAACATGTCCATGCACACAGTATATAATTGTATACTGTATGTGTTGTAGGAAATTCCCAGAATATTAACCTAATGAAAGAGAAGAAAGCAGTGAGGGAAACAATACAAACAATCTGTTCCAAATATGGGTTTAACTTTATTTAAAGCAGATGCAGGTGATAACACCTTCCAAAGAGCAAAAGCAGTAATCCAAATGCTCACCAACCACTCACACCGCGAAACTTGCATATGCACGTACATTGCAATCCAGGATCTAGAATTTAGCAGAAACCAAAATTTGCTTCTTTCAGAGCAAATTTAGCTAAAAGATTAGTAGATAGAAATAATCAATCATAACAGTAAAGAAGTTAACGAATCACCACAAACTAAATGTGTAATCTGATTTCTTTTGAAAAAGACACATCACTGAGGTTAACCTTCCTCAACCCTGTGGACAAAGGAAAAAATTCTGGCTTTTAAAGTTCTTCGAATAGGACTTCCTTGGTGGAAATTTGCTTTGAGTCCTGTGTAGGGATCCATTTCTGAGAGAAGTCTAGAAAGAAGGGATCTCATCAGCCTGCTTCATAGAGGAGAAGTACCCCTGTAGGAGGCAGTACAGCTCCGGGGTGCAGAAGCCCCGGAGCCAGACCACTTGGTTCAAATTCCAGCACTTCGATTTATTTATGGTGTGACCTTTGGCAAGTTACTTATCTGCTCTGTGCATCAGTTTTCTCAGTTATAAAATGGGTAGACTAGTATCAATCACAGATGTAAAGCTCTTATAAAAGGGACAAAATAAGTAAAGTACAAAGTAAATATTAGCTATTATCTGACAAAAATATTATGCGTGTGTATGTGTATCTTTAGGAAAAGAAGATGACATCTTGTTTGCCATTTTTGGAGAAAGGCTAGGACACAGATAACCAAATAATTTGCTATGATAACTTTTATCTTACTCGAAGAACCATTTCAAAGTAAAATTTGACATGTCATATATGGCTCAACTCTCGCCTTTTTTCTTTCCAGAGAGAGTATCAGGGAGAAAGATTTTAAGGACAAAAACCTGAATTGGAGGGACTTGGTAAAGGGATAAAAAAAACTAATAGAATGAGGGCTACAGTTACTATAAAATGACAGAAGATTGAAATGAAAGTAAGTTTATCTGTTAAACCTGGAAGTGGGTTATACTAAAAAATACAAAAATATCCAGAGGAAAACAATGTTCAGAAACATGTAGCATTACTGTGGTAGGGCAAGTGCACCCAATAGGGCAGGTTACAAGGAACAGGGAGCAAAGACTCAAGTTAGGAGCCTGGTCAGAGTTCAGGCACTGAGTGTTCCAGAGTAAGGAACTCACAAGCTGGGCATGGTAGCACGTGCCAGTAATCACAACTACTGGGGAGGCTGAGGTGGGAGGATTGCTTGAGCACAGGAGTTCATGTCCGGCTTGGGCAACATATTGAAACCTTGTCTCTTAAAAAAAAAAAGAAACTCAGTTTTCCAAATCAATGGTGAGGACTCCAGAAATGGATTCCTTACTCCTGCCTCTGCCAAAAATCTAGGAAGCATATATCCCTCTGCTGGGTTACTAGCAATTTAAGTCAGGCAAGATTAATATTAAGATTAAGATTTATTAAGCACTGTTACAGTTTGGTTTGTTTGGCTCTGGCTCCAAATCTCATGTTGCAATTTGATTCCTAATGTTGGAGGTGGAGCCTAATGGGAGGTGTTTAGGTCATGGGTGCAGATCCCCCGTGAATGGCTTGGTGCAGTCCTCCCTGTGGTAATGAGTGAATTCCCACTCTGTTAGTTCCCACCAGAACTGGTTAAATTACTAGGAGCATGACACCCTCCCCGTCTCTGGTCTTGCTTCCTCTCTGCTTCTTCCACAAGTAGAAGCAGCCTGAAGCCTTCACCAGATGCCCAATCTTCCAGCCAGCAGAATTGTGAGCCAAATAAATCTCTTTTCTTTATAAATTACCTAGCTCAGGTATTCCTTTTAGCAATGCAAATGGACCAAGACAGGCCCCAGCTGTATACCAGGCTCTGTGTCATTAAAAATAATAGTCTTATTCCATTTATTACCAAAGGTTGCCCAATCTCTGCTATTGGCCACTTTTCTTGCCATGGGGAATGGAGGGGAATATGGGTCTCTAATTTTCTATAACCAAAGCCTTTTTCTCCCCCATTTACACTAGAATTTCACTTTAACAGGTGGAGATTAAAAGGAAAACAAACAGAAAAACTAAAGGGCCACTGCAGGGATGGCAATGAAAGAAGGATCAATCTGCAGGTAGCAGTCCAACTAAAGAACATAGAAGATGATTTCAGACCCACCTCTAACCCCAAAGATGACACAAGAATGAGACATGACACCTCTTCAGCAAAATTACAGAGACTTTTGAGGCTTTTGTCTTCCATAAAAAGTATCATTCTAGAAATGACAGACTAGCTGATACTTACTTTTGTATAAATACTTCTTAAGATGAAAAATTTTAAAAGGTATGTCTACATAAGGATTTATTTACATGGGCATTAACTCAGCCTCCTGAAATATATTTTTTGAAAGCCCAGGTTAAGACATTCTTCCAGTAGTTTTCTTACTCAATTCCTTTAGCTTTCAGCTCCGCTTTGACACGTTTCAGGTAAGCTGGATCAGGGTAGCCATACCTGCAGAAGGAAAAATTCCTTTAGTGTTACCACAAATGGTTCCAATCTGTACGAGAGATACTTGGCATTTGAGCATTTAATATTTAGTGTTGCAAACATTCCCAGGTAATCCTGAAGGTGGGTGACTTATAATCACTTGTATAAGTGCAGATGCGAGTCATTTAGCCAGTGAGTGAGCCTGGTTGTCTGACTAGCATCTGCCTCTCAACAGGCCTTTTTTTATTTTCAGTTTATTGTAAGCAGTGACTCTCATAAAAATATAATAATATACTGTATTTTATGGAAGCATTGCAATCATATGCTGGTAGGATTTTAAAATTTGAGGATTTGAAAAAGTCTTAGGCTGTTATTTTTCTTTAATATCAAGGGTCTGAGGTATTCTATTTGAGTTTCATAAAGAACAATTGGATTTCTATAACACAGCTTCCACCACTGGGTCTCCTTACAACTAAGACTTTTTCTAAAATGTTATTGGCCAAATGAGTTCAGGTTCTCTGTGGACTGATGGTGGGGGGCAGCGGGGGTCGGGGGGGGGGAGAAGAGGGGAAAAAAAAAGGTGGCCTTAAAAGAAAGCAAAGTAGATAACATTCCTATGATCCACCTTTCAAATAGACATGAAGCCCCAAATTAAATCAACTTATATACCATTCATTCATCTTGGATTCTGAAACTCCCTGTCATTTGATATAAAATTTAGTAACTATTTAATACATAATACTTTATAGTTGGCAGAGTAAAAGTTTATGGGGACCAATCTTGCTGTCTATGAGGTTATCATCCCCAATTAGCATCTGTCAAAATACTTTACTATACCCAATACCACTGCTATAAAGTGTCCTTATATCTACATCCACAAATTGCCATATTTCATAACTCCTATATTCTGCTTAGCAGCCATTACATTTCAAAAGGCTCTCACCATTCTGGTCCTCCATTCTGGCATGTTTTGTGGTGAATATCATTCCATGTGATGACATCTGAAGCTCCTGTTACTCGAGAGTGCCCCACTGTGAAAATCAGCTTTTGATCAAAGGCCCTTTGAAGCAGTGTCAAAACTTCCCTTCCTTCCTCATTATTAGGCAAATATGCAGTTCGCTGTATTCCAGAATACGGCTTTCCTGGGTTTGGGTGCTGTTTCTGTATGAAAACAATCAAATGTCATGTGAACACAGTCCCCTGTTTAAATTTTACTATATGGATAGATGTGTTCATTTGTAGATAGAGAAAATCAAAAGCAAGAAAAGTATTGAAGTTTTGCTCACATTCCCCAAAATTCATATTTTTCCTTTTTCCTCAAATTCATGCTGGGAACACTATCTACCTTTCTGACTCCCCCCATCCTAAAACGTAATGTCCACCTACCCTTTTTCTGGCTTAAGAAATAGACACAAAAGATATCTAAGTTATAAGCAAACATGGGGACCTTTATCATTATTTCAATCCCTTGCAAAGGACCATGGAAATAATTCCCTGGGAAATCCACTGTCTAATAGGCAACAGTACAGTCTCATTTGCTCCGATAATCCTAGCGTGGTGGAAAGAAACCCATGGCCCTCAGAAACACTTACTGTTTGTACGCCTCCTCTGATATCATATTTAATGATGATGGAGCCACAGGACTCATAGCCTGGAAGTGAGACCTCTGACACAGTGAAATCCATGGTTCCATCTGGCTGATTTCCTTTCTGGGTACCATAGAAAGCCTGACACACAGGACAGATTGGCTTATATGACATGGCTTTCCTGATACAAGGGGCACAGAATTCATGCTTGCACTTTGGTAGCACTTGTTTGTTACTAATGGTGTCCAAACAGATGACACAGATGCTCTTTTCCTTCTTGTCCACTTCTGAAGCCTCAGAACTTGCCGAGCGCTTGAACGTAAGGGAAGCTGCTTTTGAATTGTTACTATCAGTGTCCATGGGTGTTTCATGATCCTCACTCAATTTCTCTCCAGCCAACGGAGATATTCTCTCTTCTTTTAAGACATACTGCTTTGCCTTTGCAAGGTGATTTGGCAAACCAGTCAAAATCATTGACTCTTTATTTAGCAAAAAGTATACATTTGGATGCCTTTTTTTAAGGTCATCAGCAAACTTGTTTCTCTGTAAGTGCTTTGTCACCTTGCTCAAAGATTTCAGTGAAAAAACTTCTGTCATCAGCTGACATGAGATGTGCTGAAAGGCGTCGATGAAACTTGCATAAGCATGCACAGATAGATCTACCTGCTTGTCCTTAGGTTCAAATGAAATGCAGGTTTTCTGACTTTTTACTGAAACCTTGCTGCTGGTGTCATACCTTTTCTCTATCTCTGATATCTCCTGGAGTAACTCAGCTTCTAAAACCTTATAGCGAGCAGTATCAACCTCAATTCCATTCAGCCTGCAACTGGGAGTCAATATTCTCACAGGTGCCTTGACTAGAGCTTCAGAGATTTTTTGTTTGGCAGCTGAAATGTCTTCTTGGGTCCCAAGGAGAGTTAATTCTCTTCCTTTCTCCTTTATAAGGAGCTTTGCATACTGATGATTCAATTCCCGTTTGATTTTATTTGCCTGCTTACTGTCTGCTAGAGAGACATGTTCTTGCTTCAGAAGTTCTGTACTCTTCTGGAATTCACTGACAAAAGACTCACGCGCTGCTTCTAGGTCGCCTGATTGACCCGAGGTGAAGTCTAAGGAGACCATATTTGGGGAACTCTCCTGGATTTCAACGTTTATACCAAATCTTTTCTCTATTGAATCTATTTTATCAGGACGGGTAAATTTGAAATATTCAAAGAAAGGCAAGGGAACTTCGAAACAGTTGCTTTTTTCTTCTGACTTGGTTTCCGGCTCAGAAAGAGAAACGTAGCTGTCCCAATCTTGCTCACTGAGTGCCTTTTTCCTTTCAGTTTTTGAAGAGGAAGATTCATGTTTTTGCTCACTTTCTAGGAACTGCTCACTCAAGAAGTGATATATTTTTTCAATATCTTGGAAGTCACCGCACACCTTCTCGATTCCATTGTGACCCTCCATTTTTTTGACATTGGGGCAGAGAGTGGCCACGTGTGCCCTCTGCTCTTTGGAGAACAGGTTACAGTTCAGATCAGCTGTTACAGTAAGAAAGATCTGAAATTTAAAAAAGAACAGGAACAAATAAAATCTCTCAGCATCCATGCATACAGAAACAACTACAGAAACAACCACTATGTCTTCCCTAAGCAGGGGGCAACTTCTTTTAAATACTTTATAGAGAATGCAGCATGCTATAGCCCAGAGGTTCTCTGCTCTGTCTGCATATTAGAATCATCTGGGGAGTTATGGAAAAAAACCAGCCAAGGCCCAGGCACATCCCCAGAGATTCTGATGTAACTGGTCTGCAGTGGAGCCTTGGGAGTGAGCGTTTTTAAAAAGCTCCGTGGCTAAGAGATCTGTGTTCTAGAGCTGCCACTATCTGTTTGACCTTGGGAACAGGTTGAGGGAAGGCTTCTGCTCTCTGGGCAAGTTGCTATGGTTCTCACCAAAGTCTCAGCCTGGAAAGGAGGCATAAATCTAAGGAAAATATTTTTTACCTATTACTGTTTTCTTCTCTTCCTCACTACCCTCTCCTTTTATTTTCCCCAACTGAACACTTGACTACATGCAAAGTTGCTGGGCCTTTCTAAATCCTGCCCTTTAGGAGCTCAGATACGACACATCAGATTAAGATAAAAAGGACAGAGGTTAATTGCATATAATATAAAAGCAAAATTTCCAATGTTTTGTTCCCCCTCAAGGTCTTTGTGCATGCTATTTTCTCTGCATGTATTAATAACATTCTTCCTGTAGATCTTCAAAATATTTCCTGAATCCTCCTCTCACACTTCCACCCAGAGTCTGAGCCATTATCACCTTTAACCTGGCATACTGCAACCTCTCTTAACCGGACTCTGACTTTCTACAATAGTCGCTTCCTACCTCTTTTTTTTTTTTTTTTTGAGGCAGAGTCTTGCTCCATTGCCCCAGGTAGAGTGCAGTGGTGTCATTACAGCTCACTGCAACCTAAAACTCCTGGGTTCAAGCGATCCTCCTGCCTCAGCCTCCTGAGTAGCTGGGACTACAGGTGTGCACCATAATGCCATGTTAATTTTTCTATTTTTAGTAGAGACAGGGTCTCTCTCTTGCTCAGGTTGGTCTCAAACTCCCGAGCTCAAGCAATCCTCCAGCCTTGGCCTCCCAGAGTGCTAGGATTACTGGCGTGAGCCACCATGTCCAGCCCCCTACATTTAACACAGCAGCCAGAGTGACTCTTTAGAAATGTAAATCAGATCACCCCCTCCCTTAGCTCAAAACCATTTCATGAATCCCCTAATATTTAAGTTAAATTCCAAAATCTTGGCCGGTCTTGGTGGTTCGTACCTGTAACCCCAGCACTTTGGGAGGCTGAGGCAGGGGGAATCCCTTGAGCCCAGGAGTTCGAGACTAGCCTGGGCAACATAGTGAGACCCCTGTCTCTACAAAAATAAAAATAAAAAAATTAGCTGAGCCTCGTGGTGCATGTCTGTAGTCACAGCTCCTGTCTCAGGCCTTTGCACTTGAGCTGTTCTCTGCCTAGAATGTTCTTTCCCCAAGAAATCCACTTGGCTAGCTCCCTTACTTCATTCATGTCTACTCAGATGTCACCTCATAGGAGAGGTTTTTCTGGACAGCTTATTTTAAATGGTGGTTCTGTCACTGTCTTTTCATTTATTCTGCTTATTCTTCTTCCTAGAAGTTATCACTGGCAGACATTTTATTATACATCTATTTGTTACTATTATTGTCTGTTTCCCTTACTAAAAGGTAAGGCCCTGAAAGCAGAGTCTGTCGAGATCCTGGCTGTGACTCCAGTTCTTGTAACAGTGCCTGTAACAGTTAACAATAATGCATTATACAGTTCAAAATAGCTAGAAGAACTGGAACATTCCCCACATAAGGACAATTGCTTGAGATGATTGGTATCTATCCCAATTACCCTGATTTGATTATTACACATTGTATGGATGTATCAAAATATCACATGTACCCCCCAAAATATGTACAACTATTTTGTATCAATAAACAAACAGAGGGAAAAGGTCTCATTATATACAGAACAGAAATAAGAATAACAGACTTCTTACAAAAACAAGGCAAGCCAGAAGACAGTGGAATGACATCTTTAAAGTACTGAAAGAAAAAAAAATGTCAACCTAGAATTTCTATACCCAGTGAACACTTTTCAAAAATAAATGTGAAATAAAACTTCTTTAGATAAACAAAAGTGGAAAGTCATGTTTCTGACACTGTCTCCAGTCTCCCGCTACAATACTCTTTTTACAGTTAAGTGAAAAAGGCAGAAATCAAAAGTGCAGACTCAGAATTTTGTAAATAGGTATGAGTTTGCTGACATTCATAGAAAGAGGCTAGAAGGAAGTATACCAAATGTTCACCCCGTAGGCAGTCAATATCTACTTGTTGAATGAATCTTTGCACGGCCAGCTCCTTCTCATCATTGAAGTCACAGGCCGAATGTCACCTCCTCAGAGAAGTTGACTCTGACTTCTGGTCAGAAGTAGCACCACCTCCACCTTCCCCTTCCTTGCCCTGGCCCTGTCAGTAGTCTCTGAGGCAAAACCACATTTTATTTTCTTCTTGGCACATACCACTCTCTGAAACGGTTTTATTTTACTTGCCTATAGTGTTTCCGTGTACCTCCTCACCCCTAATCCGAGCTTCATGAGAGTAGAGACCTTGTCTGTTGTGTTCACCTCTGTGTCCCAGCCCCTAAAACAATGTTGCTTCATAGTAAGACCCCTGCACATAGTTGTTGGACCAATAACCAAAGGTGTGGCGATTGGAGGGGAAGTTGCAGGAACATAGCTCCTTTCAACACTCACCTTTTGGACACAGGAATCCACAGAGTTAGGAATATGTCCTTCATCTGGATGCTTCTCACCAGACTGTGTCAGCGAAGAAATTCTGGGTCTCGTGTTCTCTACCGGATTTTCAGTGGGTTCCAGGAAAATGGTCACAGTTTTGTTGTCAATAAACATTTCGTGCTTTCCTTTTTTCAACACTCCCTCCTTAGCTTTGGTGGAGACATTAAACACGCACATACATACACACAGAAATGGGAGAGATTTCAAGTAATTGTCTTATTCCTGCCCCAGCACCCTCCTAGCAAGGCTGCTCCCTGCATGGTGGAATGTGTGTCCGTGAGGGAGGAAGCAGGGAGCTATTAACTCTAAAGTGAGCAGCTTAAGTTTTACTGCAGAAATGAAAGCTTAATGACAGTGGAACATCATCCGCACATTAAAAATCATGTTTCTGAAACTGTTTCCAGTCTCCCATTTCAATACTCCTTATACAGTTAAGTGAAAAAAAGCAGGGATCAATAGTGCAGAGCCAGAATTTTTTAAGTGTTTGCTGACATTCATCGAAAAAGGCTGGAAGGAAATATACCAAAATGTTCACATTTGTTTATCTCCAGGTAGTTTTCTTCTTTCTTCTTTTCTTTCTTTTCTATAGTAAACATATTACTTTTGTAATCCTCAAAAATAAATTAGTGGAACCATTATTTAAAACATAAAGTGGAATGCCAAAATGACAAGGACAGTGGCTGACAGGCATCTGGGGCAAGGAAGATGACAGCTGAGAAATATGTGAGGATGAGGATATGCAAAGCGTCAACACTGAGGGGCAACCCAGGTCCCAGACTGGATGCACTTGGGGCTCTATCCTCCGCCGTCTGAGTGTACACTCTCTGAGCGAGTCTCTTGGCAGCAGCAGCCCCGATCCTGTCCCTCACCAGACAGTGCTATACTTTCTCCCACTGTCTGCCCTAGGCCAGCTTGAACTGGGTCTGCCCTGAAACCCGCGGAGCTGGGCCCCCGGGGATGGCCTTTGCCCCAGCCCCGGCCAGCACCTCGGCCGCCCCGCAGCTCACCTGCCCTTTCTCTGAACTCCACCTGGAAGGTGTCTGGGGCGCTGTGGCCCACCGGCCGGACGGTGCACTCCCCGCCGCCCGAGGCCCGGCTCTGGAAGTAGATTTCCAGCCTCCTGTGGACCCGGGGGACGGTCTCGGACAGACGCACGCGGAGCGGGGACGGCGGGCAGAGGCTGGAGGCCATGGCTCCGCGTGGGGCTGGCGCGGGGCTTGGGGCGCGACTGGGCCGGACTGGGGCTAAGGCGCGTCCCGCCCTGCGACTGGGGCCGCAAAGTTTCAGTTTCGCTTTGCCGGAGGTCCCTCCCTGTTCCCGGTAAAGCCGTTTCCCCTCCTCTGTTTGCAGTCGGCGCTGGGGCCGTGTGCCGGGTGAGTAGGTCGCGTCCCTGGGCGGTGGGCGCTGCACGAAGCGCTTTCTCCGGGCTCCCGCGTCCCCGCTCCTGCAGGCTCAGGCCGGGGGCGGAGGAGGATCGGGGTCCCAGGGCCAGGCCGCCCCTGTGAGGATGTAGACTGGGCAAAGAAAATAAGTTTCTCCTGTGTCTCTTTGTTACTTCTTCTTCTTCTTACTATTATTTGCCTCGAAAATGCAATTCACATTCTGAATTCAGGTTAAACTTACATGTTGTTTTTTTTAAATTTGAATTTGTTCACCTGCATTGTGACCTCTTACCCGTTCCCTCGCTCCAACTTTAGACTGGCTCTTGGGGCTTTTCGGCCCCATTCCTTGATGTGGCCAACAGCACCGAACTGCTTGCTGCCCGGCGAACTGGGGAATAAAGATGAGAGCGAGACCGTGACTCAAGGGCTGGTAAAGGGAGGTGGACTGTGACCCAAGAAGAGAAACCTCTTGACGGCCTCTGAGAAGTTTCAAGCAGAATCTTAGTAAGAGTGAGAGAGGGCAGGGCAGGGGAGGGGAAGGGAAGGGAAGGGAAAAGAAGGGGAGGGGAGGGGTGGGGAGGATGAGGATGAGGCACAGGCCACTGTGGTCTGAAGGACAGAGGGGGCCTGACGCCTGGGAGGAAGGATGTAAAGGAGGAAGGGTCCACCTAGAAGATGCTGTCCGGTGGAAATATAATGAAGAGTCTGTGTGTTAATTCTAAAATTTTTTGTAGCCATATCTTAGAAACTATAAAGAAACAGGTGAAGTTAATCTTAATGATGTTATTTCCAAAACTTAATCATTTCAGCATGCAATGAGATACTTTACATTCTTTTTATCATACTAAGTCTATGCGATCCAGTGTTTTCCTTACACTTACATCACATCTCAGTTGTGACTAGGCACATGTCAGGTGCTTAGTAGCTACATGTGGTTAATAGTCCACCTGAGATGGTGAAAGGCCTTGAAGAGCAGTGGAGAGAAATTGAAGGGTTGTAAGCAGTGGAAGAGAGTGACATGGCAGATTTGCATTTTAGAAAGATGGTGCTGACAAGGGTGTGGAGGACATATTTCCAAGCAGGAATGAATGGAGGCAGAGAGGCCAGGATAAGCGTTTTGCACATGGCCGGTAAGACTGGAAATGGGTCTGCCTTTATGTCAAGCAATTTGACAGTACTATTGGAATTGTAACTGCATATGCTTTACGGTTCTGCAGCTCCACTTCTAGGAATCCGTCCCATTGATGTATTAGCCCCTGTGTCAAGAGACCTGTGTACAAAGTTGTTCTTTTCAGCCTTGTTCACAATAGCGAAAGATTGGGAACTCCTTAAATAGCCTTAAGTAGGGGGACTAATAGTTAAATAATAGCGTGTATAAAAATGAGGAACCTCTTTATGTGCTAATATGAAAAGATGTCTACGATACAATAAGTGGAAGAGATAAGATGGAGAAGAGTTAATACAAGCTGCTACCTTTTGTGTGAAAATGCCTCTGGAAGGATATAGGAGAAGCACTGATTGCCTCTGGGAGGGGAACATAGGGAGGTAGGAGTGAGCCTTTTACACTTTTAAAATTTGAACCATGTAAATTGAAAGGGTGAATGAATGACCCAAAGGACACATGTCACACACAGGCTATGTGAGAGCAACATGGCTGGTTTATTCACTAAGGTGCGGGTGGGCTGAGTCCAAAAAGGGAGTCAGCACAGAAAGGGGTTTAGTGAGGGTTTTTATAAAGGGAGATAGCTGATCCCCTCCCACCTGCCCTGTACAGTTCGTTGTTTCTGGGCCAAACTGGCAGGCGAAGAATTGCTTCTTGCTATGTGCAGCAGAGGACGGTGGGCAGAACAGCTGTTTATACTAAATTCTTCTTCAAACAACCAACTGCTACTACCCCTTGGCCCCAGTCGCATCCATCCTTCTGCTCCGGCCTTGTCCTTACCAGGAGAACTAGGGAGGGATAGCCTTGGTCTCCATCAGGGAGGGAGGGGGAAGGAATGCTGGCTGTAGCCATCAGATCTGCAAAGTCCAGGGACTCCCCAGACTCCTGCGGCTATTGTTTACAAGCCTAAGTTTTGCATTAACCACGTTCTGTCCTATACATACTTTTCAGGTTCCCACCTGGAATAAACCTAACATAAATGTAATACCTTTTCAAACAATAAAATGTAAAATTAGGTATGTTAAAATCTTTGAAAAGAGTGTATTGCTACATCTCAGACAAGAGGTGCTGAGACTCTAAAGTGAAGCAGTGTCTGTGGGTGAGGAGGGTAGGGGCATATTTGAAAGTGATTTAAGTGGTCAGGACCCAGAGATGGGTGGGATATAGGGCAAAAGAGAAGATTCAAGAATTCCTAGATTTCTGAGCCAAGTGGGTAAATGGTATATATCATTTACTGAGCTGTGGAATCCAGGAGACAAAGCATGGATGTTGGAGGGGAGCAAGGGAATGGGAAAGTGGAGACCGGGAGATAAGGGGTCCAATTTTGCAAAAGCTGTGTTTGAAGGGACTCTAGGATAATCAGGTAGAGTTGAAAAGTGAGCCATAGCCTGGTGATACAGATACGGGAGTCATATTTGCAGTTGGTGAGTTGAAGCCATGGGAGTGGATGCATCACCCCTGGAGAGAATGCAGGGTGAGATGAGAAGTGCCTGTTGGACAGAATCCTGGGGCAAGTGATCTTATAAGGGTGGATGGTGGAAGTGAGCCCAGGGAAAGGCCTATAAACACATAGTGAGAGACAGCAAATGAACCAAGGGAAGGTGGCACAGAAGAAGCCAAGAAAGTGGAATTTTAGGAATCAAAGAATGAAATACTATAGAAAGGGGTCAAGTACAGGTTAGGACAGAATAAAGTCCATTGGGGTTACCACATGGAGGACAGTGATGACAGTTTCAGAGAGCGCTGGGAGTGAGGTGGGGAGCCATGCTATAGTGGGCTAAGCAGGAAGGTGGACAGGAGTAGAGTCAACTGCTCATTCCAGAAGTTTAGCTGTTCATGAAGAGAAGGAAACACAGTAGGAACCATTGATGGAAAGTTGGGAAGGTTTTTGTTGTTATCGTTGTTTTTTTTTTAAATGCAATAGATTGAATGTTTTGGGCAATATGCTCCTTGTTTCTATTTCTTCAGGGTTAAATGAATGTCACCTCCACCACCAAGTCTATCCATAGGCCTGTAGAGCCTGGTGTGAAGACAGAAACGAGTGCAACATCTAACGCAAAAGCCCACAGCCAAAGCAGATGCTGGTCTCCCTTCTTTTGTGAAAACAGCAGTGCCCTCTGGAGGCAAAAATGCATCTTCTCCTTGCGTTTTACAGTTGTACTGAACTTGCTGCTTTTCCTTGATACGTAAAGGATAGTGCTCTGATGCTGTAAAAATTTTTCTATCACAAAGACATTACCAATCATTTCGGAGGCCTGAAGATGGCAACAGTGTGGGCAATTGCATTTTTAAGTATTTTCATCGTCATTCTTCTGAAAATTCACAATCTTTAATTCCTATTTATTAGATGAAAAATCATTAAAATGTAATTTCTTAGAGTTTCTGACTTCTTTTTTTTTTTTTTTTTTTGAGACAGAGTCTCACTCTGTTGCCCGGACTAGAGCGTGGTGGCATCAGCCTAGCTCACAGCAACCTCAAACTCCTGGGCTCAAGCAATACTGCTGCTGCAGCCTCTTGAGTAGCTGGGACTACAGGCATGTGCCACCATGCCTGGCTAATTTTTTTTTATGTATATATTTTTAGTCGTCCAGCTAATTTCTTTCTATTTTTTTTTTTTTTTAGCAGAGATGGGGTCTCACTCTTGCTCAGGCTGTTCTTGAAGTCCTGAGCTCAAACGATCCGCCCGCCTTGGCCTCCCAGCGTGCTAGGATTACAGGCATGAGCCACCACGCCTGGCCAGAGTTTCTGACTTTTATCCAGATATTCCCCTATCTAATTAGGTCAAGGATATTTTTCACAAATTTAGTAATACTTACTCCTCACAGGCACAAGTGGTGTTTCCTCTTTCTTCAAACACTCTCCAGGGATCTTTACTCACTCATGAGGCTAGTTCTTTGAATGCTGTCTCACCTTTTGTTCTCATCCTCTTCTAAATACGTAAAAACTCGCTTCACGCTTCAAGGCCTGGCTCTAGTCTCCCCTCCTCCATAAAGCTTTCCCTGTTCCAGTCCATACAGCTTTTTACCTTCTCTGAATTGCCCTCACGGTTTCAGTTGCCACCTCTCCTGGAAAGAATAGAAGGTAAACGGTGACAACAGCAGCAAAACAATGTGTGCATCTTCACCAATGATGTGAAAAACTATTCAAGATAGCTCCTACAGTGTCTTCTTACCAAATTCCTTAAGGTTCTGATCAATGCTTATTGCATCTTTTCTATTTATTCCTAGAAGTGGGCCACCGTATCTGTGAACTACAATCTGTACTTGGAACCTCTAAAGAGAGTATAAACGTTTAAAGACCCCCTCCCCAGGAACCTGGAGGATGGACTTTCCCATGGTAAAAAGAATAAATGTGTATATATCATGAACCTTGATCAACACATGAATAGTTCTTCCTATAACAGCAAGAGATCTGAAGTCTTCAGTTATACCTGACACCCTCATCTGGTTTTAATGGCCCAATAAAAGTTTTCTCCTTGTACCATGTGGGAAATGGGTAATATCTAATCTAATCTAATCAACAGAGTCACCTTGAGAATTGAGTTTTTTTAAAAAGTCACCTCAGCACTGACAATCAGTATCACTTTGATTTTCTTCACTTATTCAGCAATTCTTCTTTTTCAGGATGGGGCAAAGAGGGTATTGGAGGAGGAACAAAAACAAAGAAATAGAAAAAGGCATCTCATTTGCTAAACTTGAAAATACCACATTAAAGCTTGTGCCATGGAAAAAAAAGGCAACTGAAAGCGTGTCCTCACTGGTAGATGGGAGATGCAGCAGATGAAGCTCCTGTCCCCATGTCTTCTGGTCTGTCTAGAGAAATCTCTTAAAACTTTGGAGACTGGAGGCTATCCAGAGAGTTTGGGGTCATGTTGGTCTGTGGGCCTTTGGGCCTTTTCAAGTGTTAACCTCCAACCCTCATCTCATTCTGAATTAGAAGTGCATTGACCCCTAGGGAAGTGGGATGGGGGTCAGTGTTTGCTGGAATATTTAGTATTCTAAGTGTTTCGGACACACAGATAAAAAAACACTTGCTCCCCTCTCTCCCAGACCCAGTTCTTTGAGCAGGGTTTCTGTTGTGCTGTGTTTATTAGGCTATATTTGTTATCAGTAATCTGTAGTCATTTAGCTTCCATTTTTTAAAAAAGCCTTTCTCATTTTTCACAGCGTGCTGGAGCAGCAGCTTGCAATGAAACATCAGGTACGATTACTTGGCTCTCACTCTTGTTTCAGAAAGTCTTTGCTCAGATCTTTCCTCAGTGGAGAAAGGGGAATACGGAAGGAGAATGTCTCCCCGACAAGTGCTCAGGTGGGTGATGGCAGACACTTGTGGGGGTCCAGCACGTGCTTCAGAGGCTCAGAGGCGGTGTGGCACCAGCAGGCATGTTCGTTTAGGGCCCTCATTGGTCCTCCCCTTTGCCCACAAGGTGTGACTCTATAGCTGCAGTTGGCCAGAAGAGGGCACCACCTGATTGTCACCTTGCTCAACAAGGCCTGGAAGAGCCAAGTGGTACCTGCCTGATACTAGGGGTGGCCCATTTGAGAGTTTCAACCAAAGCTTAGGCCAGTTGGGCCTGACTACTCAATTGCCGCTTCTTTTGGGTAATTGAGGCCACTAGAGGTCTTTCTAAGTGGCTCAGATTAGAAATGGGAGTTGAAGTAAAATATAATTACCACATTTTATCTATCTAAGGATGCATATTTTTTTCACATTTTAACATCTCTGAAATAAAGTCGTAGTCCTCCTATCAACTGATGGTGTGCCACAGTTCAGTTGGCGTCATTTTTCCTTTCTCAGAGGCATATAAAAACAATGTCTTAGATGCCGTGAAATACAGTGTTGCAGGTTGGGTTCTCCAGGAAGCAGAAGCTGATATGGAGTTACCAGTGCAAAAGGTTCATGTGAAAGGAAAAGAGAGGAAGCCGGATTGGGCAGGCGGAGCCATCAGACTGCAGTGAAAACCCAACAAGGAGATTGCCCACCAGAGGTATCCCGCGTTGGGCATGCTTGGCTTTGCTCCGCCATTAATGGAGGCTGCCCTGAAAAAAGCACGACCTTGGCTGAAAGCTGAGATAAGCCCTAAGGGGCTGTCGGCTAACCATATTTCCCACTTCATAACCAAATTAAAGGTAGATGTGAGCAGCACGTCTTCTTGTCTGCCATGATTTTTAGTCAACTAGTTTTAATTCTGCCAAAATTGTGCCATGAAGCTAGAGTATCATGAAGAATTATTTACTGTAGCAAACACTCTCGGTGTCCACTCATTACTGTCAGTGTCCACTAATTTGCTGGTCTGATGTCCCCCTCCCTACTGCTCCCCACCAAGGAGCTACCTGAACCAATGACCCAAAAATATCCCAGCTCCTATAATTACCGCTCCGGTGATATAACTGAGGCACAACATCTACATTGTCTCCCAGTACAGTTGAACGTCATTTGCTTAGTAAGATACCCTTTGTTCATTTATTTTGTCTTGCTTTCCTACTCTGCCCTCCCCACCACAAGCCTACACTCAGATCCTCATGTCAGGATCTGTTCTTGAGAACACAAACTAAGACATTGACAAAAGCAAACAAGTTGTAAAATCTCCACATATTTTTTATTCATAATTAAGTCCCTTCCAATACATGTGCCCTAAGCATGGTTTTTTCCAAGCTCACCATTTTTACATACATTTAAAAAATTCATGGTTAGGTGTGGTGGCTCACACTTGTAATCCTAGCACATTGGGTGGCTGAAGCGGGAGGACTGCTTGAGCTCAGGAGTTCAAGACCAGCCTGAGCAATGTAGGGAGACCCTGTCTCTACCAAAAACACAAAAATTAACTGGGTATGGTGGTGCATGCCTATAGTCCTAACTACTTGGGAAGCTGAGGCAGGATGGTAGCTTGAGCCTGGGAGTTTGAGGTTGCTGTGAGTTATGATGATGCCACTGAATTCTAGCCTGGGCAACAGAGTGAGATCCTGTCTCAAATAAAAAAAAACAAAAAACAAAAAACAAACAAAAAAAACAACCCAACCAATTTCATGAGCCCCCATATACACGGTTTTCTTACTACCATCATTGTATCATAGTAGCTACCACTTATGGAGTATTTACTATATGCTAGGCACAGGACTATCTACTTTACGGGTGACCTACCATTGAGAACTCTTGCATATCCTTGGTTTAATGACGTGTCTAGGTAAGAAGAATCAGGAAGGGTGCTAGAGGAAGTTCATTTCTCTTTTGCACATAGGGAACTCAGTCTCCTAGAGTGAAGTGAGATTACATCCTTTTCAAAGGAACTTTGCTCATTTCTTTATTTTTTAATCTTCTCTCCTTTTCCAGAAGTTGATACTCTCAGAGAAAATGATAGTTGGCAAATTCCCATTAATCACCATGACTTCAAAATTTTAAAAAATAATGAGAGGCAGCTACATGAAGCCCTCCAGAAAAAATTTGTCTGTGTCGCTACCCTGGTCTCTCCAGGCCTGGAAGGCAACAGCAAATCTCTGCAAGTGTTCAGAAAAATGCTGACTCCTGGGCTAGAGTTATCTGTCTGGAAGGATGACCTAACCCAACATGCTGTTGATGCTGTGGTGAATGCAGCCAATGAAGACCTTCTACACGGGGGAGGCCTGGCCCTGGCCCTGGTGAAAGTTGGTGGCCCTGAAATCCAAGAAGAGAGCAGAAGAGTCATTGTCAGTAATGGTAAAATACCAACTGGTGATATAGCTGTCACTGGAGCAGGGAGGCTTCCCTGCAAAGTGATCATCCATGCTGTTGGGCCCCGATGGAGGGCAGCGGATCCACAGGGATGTATCAGTATGCTGCAGAGGGCCATTACAAATATTCTGGATTATGTCATCTATAGAAATACTCACATTAAGACAGTAGCAATTCCAGCCCTGAGCTCTGGGATTTTCCAGTTCCCTCTGGATTTATGTACGCAGACCATTGTAGAAACTATCCAGTTTAATTTGCAAGGGAAGCAGATGTTTGGTAATTTGAAAGAAATTCACTTGGTGAGCAATGAGGACCCTACTGTTGCTTCCTGGAAAGCTGCTTCAGAACGCATCTTAGGGAGGAATGAGCTGGGCCCCTGGTTGAGTCAAAAAGCCACCCATCCTCTCAATACAATGGTTATGAACAATCTGACTCTCCAGATTGTCCAGGACCACATTGAACTGCAATTGGTAAGTCTTTGTTTTTATTCTCTTGCACTACCACAGGTGATCCCTGAATTGTTAATTACCTATTAAATATTTTTTGAGCGTACACTATGCAACACTGTGTAGAAAACATCTTGTCAGGGTTAAGAATATGTACAGTGATGGGCATATGTAGTCTCAGCTACTCAGGAGGCTGAGGCCAGAGGATTGCTTGAGGGGTCTGAGTCTAGCCTAGGGAACATAGAGACTCCATCTCTTAAAAAACAAAAAGAAAAAGAAAGAAAATTTTTAAAAACTTAAAAAAAAACCATTTTTTTAATTTAAAAATTTTTCAAAAAAATATGGACTTCAGAGTCAGGCCATCTGGATTTGAATACAAGCTTTGCCATTTACTAACTGGGTAACCCAAAGCAAGTTACTTTACCTTTTGGTCTTCAGCTTTCTCATCTGTAAAATGAGGATAATGATAGCACATACATCTTAGAGCCAGAATCAATATACATAAAATGCTTAGAATCGTGCTTGGTACATGATACATGTTTATAATTATTATTGCTATTGCTGTTATTCTTAGCCACCATCAGGAATTAGAACCGTCTTTGATCCCAAGGAACCTAAAATCTATTATATTCTTACGTAAAAAAATTCTTTATTTGAAAAATCTCACTGGGGAGAAAAACCATCTCAGCATTGTTGAAGCAACCTGTCAGTGGTAAACAAAAATAATATTTATAATACCAGGACACTATGAATGAAAAAAATTTAAATAAAACAAAAATAATATTTAGGAATACTCGAGGACCCTCGAGGCAGGGAAGAGAAGGAGTCAGGGCAAGAGTGAAGCTAAGTATTTCTGAGTTAGTGCAGCTCCCCTGATAGACAGAGAGCACTTTGAGGACGGGGATCATGGCTTGTTCATTTCTGTAGCCCCAAGGCCTGGTCTGGGCATGCATCTAGATGTTCAGCAAATTAACAATGAAAAAGTGCAGGCGGCGGCAGGGAGCAGGGACTGCAACAGAGGGAGAGAAAGAATGTAAGGCTATATTCTTTTGTTTTCTGGATCAGTGATGTCACACTTAAGACTGTTGTGGCCACAATCATCAGTAAAAATACCACTTATCGCCAATAAGACAATTAGAGAGAAAACTGAGGGGACCCCAAGAAATGAAATATTTATTCAAGACATCATTAGCAAACCAATTTAAAATTAAAGTGGAAACATTCTAGTTGAATAACATCTCTTTAACTGAAATTTTGTTGCATTTATTTATTGCCGATAGTATTAGGAATTTTAAAATGTTTAAAGGATCCCAGTACCCCCAACTTGCAAATTCTAACTGCACTTTCAAAGTGAGGCATTCATTAACATCCCTGAGAATTACCTAAGTTACCCCAAAAGGGAAGTAAAGCTATCAGGATGATTAGGGGATTCAGGCATGGGGGGAGGAAGGATACTACCTCCTTTAATGCAGCTGTGAGGGCTAACTAGGAGATGGTACTACGTAAAGTACAGTCTATTTCTGAAAAGACAGATGAAGAGCTGGTAAAAGCGGTCACCTGTAGCATGGGTAGGTGAGTGGGGAATCTGGAGACTCCACCAAGAGGGAGACCTACTTGTCACTGAAGACCTTTTCATCTCATTTGGACTTTCCTTAACCATGGACTACTTACCTTAAACCATAAAAACATTAGGAGGCAGAAAGTTCCTGAGGAATTTTATTTCTTCTCTATTTAAAACAAAACAAAATCCCGCACAGAAATAGAAAAAAGCGATGGTGGTGGGGCAGGGAATGAAACCATTTATTGATAGAACTTAAAACAAATCACAGGGAATGCTCAAAATCTGAGAATATGGGCGGTGTAATCCAGCAAGGGGCTAACGGATGTTTGCAATAAAAATTATACCATCCATATATTGACATAATTTCTGAATAGGACAAATAGCTTCACAGCAATCGAATGATCAGTCGTTGGAAATATGAATTTCTCTCCATCATTAAATCAATTTTTGTGGATTTAGGATCTTCAAAAAGTATTTTTCAGAGCTCTTCAGGAAAATAAAGATTTAAATTAGTCATTTAAGAAGAAGGAATTTAACAGTGAATCCTGTCCTTTCTTCCCTTTTCAGACAGATGTAATTGTTAATTCTGTACACCAAACTGGTGTTGGTGTAGGACTTCTATCAAACTCAATTCTACGACAAGGAGGAGTTGAAATGAAATGGGAATTGGATAAAAATTCTAGACGGGTTGAAGATTCCCAGTTTGTAGTGATCACGAAAGGATATAAATTGCCCTGTCAATATGTATACCATGTAATTTGGCATTCTGGATGTCCTGACTATCTGGTAAGTTTAAAATAAATGTATCTTTTTGTAGCTCCATAGTCTATTCAGTCTTTATTAAACTTGCATCCTTTCGTTACATTCATGAAATATTGTCAAGTGGTATAGCCCCCAATTTTTAGCACCCTTGTGAATACCAGAAATACTGAACAAGTACAGTTGCCACACATTATCTCAAGAAGTTTAATTTAAAATGTTACCTAACCCACGTCTAAATTTTAAGCGGGTAAACTGCAAATAGACACTGGAGCATCCGAGCTACCTCAGTCTGAACACTGGTTCACCTCACCATACCCAGTGACCCTGTAGGCCTTTTCCTAAGTAGGTAGGAGATTCAGCCTCTCTATATCTCCCTTTATGTGTTAAATTCCAGGAAGAGCTGGGATTTCCCTTCTGCCACCATTCCGGTCAAATCTATTACCTGTGGTCTCTTTCCCACCTGTGCCTGCTGTGGAGCGTGGCTCTCTGGCCGACCCTTCACCTGAGGCACATAAAATACAAGCATTAAAGAATAGGGGGTACCCACTCAGGTGTGGAAAGAGGAAACTTAATCCCCTCCTCTGCCTTTGTCTATCTTTTTTCTTCACCATTTCTTGTCCTTTCTTGACTAGAGCGCTCTCTAATCCCAAATTGGCCCTCAATCTCCATCCCTCAGTTTTCCGAAGTTCTTCCACGGACAGCCTTCCTGTATTGGTATTCAATTTGTTGTTGAAAAGTTGATGGAAGTTTGTCTCTGCTAAAAATACTAGCACTTCTCCAGGAGAAATTACATGATTGATCTTAATGACACTGAATAAACGCTGCTTTTTTACTGTAATCTCTTTCTCCTTTGCTGAACTTGCAAGAGCTCTTTATATTGACCAGGAAGTGGCAGGTAAGTGGGGATAAACTGATGGTTGGCTCTCTGAGCTGGGACGCTGGGTAAGCCTACATAATCTAGGAGAAATCACAGTGCCCAAATGTCCCAAATAGCACAAATTGAGCCACTCAGTTGCTTGAGTTTCTCCTCATCTAACCTTACAGCTGTAGAGTGTTCCCTATGGAGTGGGACCTCTCCTGCCCTCTGAGGAAGCATGGACATGACCCTGAGGGAGAGTGGAGGTTGGCATTGTAAGATATGGACAGGATCAAGGGGTAAGTGAGGTCTTATTTTTGACTCAAAGATTGATCTTAAATTTGTGTTTCTTCTACAGACATTGAGAAATGCAGTGAGGAAGTGTTTGGAAAAATGCCTTGAGCTAAATATAACTTCCATTTCCTTTCCTGCCCTTGGCACTGGAAACCCTACCATAGGGAAGGAAAAAGCAGCAGAGATTATGTTTGATGAAGTTTTAACATTTGCCAAAAACCATTTGAAAAACCAATTAACTGTAAAGTTTGTGATCTTTCCAGAACAACTGGAGATATATGAGGTAGGTTAATATCTTAGAAATGTCCTGTAGTTCATTCATTCAACATCTGTTTGGTATCTCCAACGTAAGACACGGTGCTAGGTGCTGTACTGCGTGGTGGCGTTCTAACTTGGTGAAATTTAGTTTTTATAAATTACTTACCTCTCACCTGGTAAAGAATGTCATTATAGAAGCCATGTTTATCCCACTGTCTAGCTTCTCTCTTTTCTTTTGTTGGCTTTTATTCTTCCCTCTGCTCCTTAAAGGTAAGCAACCTCCTAGTTTTGGTGTGGGGTCCTCCGCTCCTCTCTCTTCTCTCTCCCTCCAAGAATACAACTGTTCCTAAGACTTCTGCCATACATTCTGTAAAGTCCCGTCTTCAGAGCCGACTTCAGACTCGCATCTCCAGCCCTTTCTCATTTCTGTTTGGATCTCTGACTGTCATCTCAAATCCAACGTATTTAAAATAAATTATTTGTCCTCTCCTCTTCAGTCGATGAATTTTCCCTCTGAAATCCCTGTGAATCTGAGCTTTGCCTCTTGCTGGCTGTGTGACCTTGGGCAAGTTACATTACTTATCCATGCCTCAGTTTCCTCATCTTTTAAAAGGGAGATAATAACTACCATATGATAGAGCTGTTGCAAGGATTAAATGAGTTAATTCATGTAAAACACTTAGAAGAGTACCGGGCACACAGTAGGCCCTTCGTGAAGGTTAGCTGTTACTGTATCAACTGTAATGAGCTGTAGTTCACTGAGTGCTGAATTATTACCACATTAAAGTGAATTATTTATCTTTTCTTTCCAACTAGATTCTTTAACAGTGGGGGTGTGTTCTACTTTTGCCATATCCCCAGTACTGCCCACAAATTCAATCTATTCTTTCTTAACTCATCTGTAGGTGACCTCAGGATCAGCTGTGGTCTAACAAAATGCGGGGACATGTGTTGCAGGGGAGATTGTCTTGTGTGTCTGAGTATGCAGATCTGTGTGTTCAGCTTCTTTAATGTTCTCTTCATCTCAGCTTTTTGTTTGAGAGTGGACAGATAAGGCTGAGTTTCTAACATGTTAATAAGTCCCTGATATATTTGGCATAATTAGTATTAATACATATTGCTGTGCTATTCTGCCTTTAAAGTACCAACCACCTCTTTGCTTTATTCTTGCTTTGGTGGCGTTTTCAAGAAGACTTTAATGATGTTAGGGAAGAATGAAAAGGAAATGAAATAAGATACAACAGCTTAAAATAGGTTTTTAAGACAGGTTTCTGATTCCACTGACAGTAACCTCCAAGTGCTAGTGAGACTTCCTGGCATGTGTCTGGGTTTGGAGTATAAAGGGCCTTGCTCAGTGCCTGGCAGAGAGTGGCCCCAAGTATTACTTCCCATCTCCTGACCTGCTCCGTGTGTGGTTGCCACTTTATCTCTCCCTACAAGGAAATGAGTTTATACCTGTTCTAGTTTGCTCTTTCCTGGAGCAAGTGTAAAGGTTCTCATTCCTTCTGCTGCCAGTCAGACACAGGGAGATTTGGAGCATTTGTAGCTGATTTTGGTGGCTGCTTTCAAGCTATCAGTGTGACATCACTGACGGCAGAGCTGGAAGAGATGTTCACAGTGGGCTTTCATGAGCTAATGTAAGCTGGCTCCAGTACGCCACTGTGCCTCATCCACAACTAGCTGGTGAGATGGTGGCACTTGACCCAAGGAAGTAGCTCACCTTCTGATAAAATGAACCATCCTGTCCTTTGAATGAAGTGCATCAGTTTTCTCCAAGCAGAGGACTCTCCCTGGGCCCAGATGGGTGCCCTGAGCACATCCCTGAACCGTTTGTAAAGCACCATATCCAAATAAGAGGAATTAACCACATCTAGAATAGAAGGTTTATTCTCTCCAACATACAAACAAAAATGTGCAAGGCAGTTCAAGCCAACATACAAACAAAAATGTGCAAGGCAGTTCAAGAAAAGTAGAAAGATCAAGCATAGTCTGAGGGCTCCCCTAGGGGCTAAAAATAAAAATAGTTGCCATGTATTGCATGGGCCAGGCACTGTGCTAAGAAGAAGCTGTCTCATTTCATTCTTCCCTCAGTCCTGGGATGAAGCCACTGTTGTCATCTCCATTTCATACATGGGAAAACATAACCCAGAAGTTAATATGCACACAGCTAGTCAAGTGGCCAAACCAAGATTCCCAACCTGGGTCTGTCTGTCTGCCCCAAAAGCCTGTATTCTGAATGAACCACTAAACAAAAACACAGAAAAAATAACTTGAGAAATGATACATCTTTTAGTTTTGTGATGCAAAGGAGAGGATTATCTTACATGGTGAATTACATTATATAGTGAGCATTGACCACTCCTTCAAGCTTTTTTCAACATTAACACTATATTATATCCATATGGAGGTATGACATATGTATGCACCGCCGGCCTTCCAATAAGCCTATCTTTTCTTCCTAAATAAGTCTTGCAATGAGCGATGTGTGTACAGAAAGATGAAAAGACAACTTAAAAAGATCCTCACAAAATGAATTTGTCAAATATCCAGAGGTGACCTGAGCCAGGAAGACCAACTTACACTAAACTCACAATAAAGTGACATTTATATTTACACACTCATATTTTCCAATTCAGAATTGACAGTGAGTAAATAATTCCCCAGCTGACTGAAATACTTGTGTTCACCAGTATTTCATGATGATAAGGGGCCTAGGTGGAACTGAGTGTCTATAAAAGGCGATGGATGGTTATTTAACAAACATTTATTGCATGTCTACCTTGTGCCAAGCATTGTGTCTTGTAATAAGGAACACTTCTCTAGGTCACATGACAGACTTCTCTCAGATTCAGTGTTAGTCACTCATGGACAGAGCTGGAACAACACTACCAAATTCTTGCCCTTTGGGTCTACTTTTCCAAACTCCTTGCAGAGCATCTGCTTGTTATTCACACCTTCTTTCTTTAATGTTATTGCTACTGATTGTTACACTTCTCTTTCACATTCAATTCAAAAGCCTTGCCCAAGCATTTCTAACCCTGCAATACATCTGACTTTTAAAGTGACTTCTGGACAGGGCTAATTTTTATCCATTGTATATGACAGTTCTTATTAGTCTTTTTATGTTTTTGAGACAGAGTCTTGTTCTGTCACCCAGGCTACAGTGCAATGGTGTCATCGTACCTCCTTGCAACCTCAAACTCCTGGGTTCAAGCAATTCTCCTTCCTTAGCCTCCCGAGTAGCTGGGACTACAGGCATGTGTCACATGCCCAGCTAAGTTTTCTATTTTTAGTAGAGATGGGGTCTCACTCTTGCTCAGGCTTGTCTCAAACTCTGGAGCCCAGTGAATCCTCCCACTTCAGCCTACCAGAGTGCTAGGATCACAGGCATGAGCACCATACCGTGCCATTATTAGTGTTTTTATTGGCAGATAATATTACCTCATTTGTTTTATTTCCAAGTGCTTGGATGAGGAGGGCATCTTCCCTAAGTACCTTGTCAGAACCTCTCCGGGTACTAAATATGCTAAGATTGAGGGCTTTTTGCTCTTTAAATAGCAGATGCAAATGCAATTTATGAAGAAAATGTCCTATAAATTAAGAAACTTCATGTTAAAGTTCAGATGCAAAGTAAAATCTAGTCTAATCCAGTAATTATCGCATTAATTACCATCTTTTCAATGAAGTAATCACAGATGCCCCTTGACTTACGATGGGGTTTCGTCCTGATAAACCCATCGTAGGTTGAAAATATGGTAAGTCAAAAATGCATTTAATACACCTCACTTACCAAACATCGTAGCTTAGCTTAGCCTACTTTAATTTAACCATGCTCAGAACACTTACATTAGCCTACAGTTGGGCAAAATCATCTAACACAAAGCCTATTTTATAATAAAGTGTTGCATATCTCATGTAATTTATTGAACACAGTACACTGTAGAGTACAGAATTGGTGGTTTGTGAGGTTACCTGACTGACTGGGAGCTATGGCATGCTGCCACTGCCCAGCATCACGACAGAGCATTGTACCACATATCACTAACCTGGGAAAAGGTCAAAATTCAAAATCAGAAGTACAGTTTCTGCTGAATGGGTATCACTTTTGCACCATCATAAAGCCAAAAATTCCTGAATTGAACTATTATAAGTTGGGGGCCTCTGTACTGCCAATTGTATCTACTTTGAACAAGGAAGACAGTGGATATGGTGGTTCCAAACTCTAGGAGAGAGGTGTTATTTCATACAGACACTGTGTTAAAAAGTTCTGCATGGCAATATGTATAAATCTTTGTCTATAGACTTTCATATAATAATTACAATAGCTAATATATACTGAATACTTGCTATGTGCTAGGGACAATTTTAAGCACTTTATAGGAATTGGCTTATATAAAACAGATCATTTATTCAATCTACAAAGTTTGTGGCTGTATAATTTTTTAGCCAGTTGTGGTGGCTCACGCCTGTAATCCCAGCAACTTGGGAGGCTGAGGTAGGAGGATCACTTGAGCCCAGGAGTTTGAGGCTGCAGTGAGCTATGATCATGATCAAGCCACTGCACTCCCGCCTGGGTAACAGAGTGAGACCTCATCTCTTTCAAAAAAAAAAAAAAATTTTTAAAGTGAATGTGTTTTATTAATTACAAGAGCATCTGCTTATGTTTGTCTTCTTCAGTGACATATCTACAGCTTTAGTTCAGTGCCTAACGTGCGATAAGCAGGGAATTAATATCTGTTGAATGAATGAATGGTTATATTTTGCCTAGGAATATACGTTCTTTTTTAATACCAGATTTTGGTTTTCTTTCCATTTTTCCTGCACTGGTTTGCCTTATATGTTTTAACAGAATGTGGTGCTCCTCCTTAGGACTTTCCTAAAGGCTGTTTTAGATTTGTGGCAGTAGGAATGGGAACTGACAGGGGATAATGTCAAATGTGGTGTGTGCGGGCAAAGAGAGAGATTTTGATGACAGTGGCTATGCACTTTGCTTATGACCCACTGCTCTGTTTTGCTTCTTGTAGGTTTTCAGTGCTGAAATGGCAAAGAAATCCAAGATGCTGGGTCTCAACAGTTATAGTGGTGAGTAAGGAATTCACAGGCTTACAAGTAGCATCTCCTACCATTGGCTCATTCTATTTTTCATTATCTGAACTAATAGAGGGGAGAAGAAGAAGGAATAAGCCAAATATATTTCACTGTGCTCCTGCTCGGATACCAACCTACTCTATGCCTTGACCATGACTCTGCTCTTGCTCAGTCCAGTTTCATGATATGTCCAGATGGAGGCTAAGTCACAGTAGATAATCCACAGTGTAGATAGTTCATTCATGAATAGATGTCTGTAATTTTTTCTAAGAAAAAATTCTGTCCTCAGAAACTGACTAAGCCAGTCACTCTTTCTGCTCTGAACATCCAAATGGGGTTACTTACCAGTCATTACAGAAAACACATCTTGGTAATACCAGATAAATGGGTTAGTCCTATGTTACTCAAACCCAAGTAATCACTGGGATCATAATGGAAACTTTAAAAACCAACCAACCAAACAAAAATATGTACAGGCCCCAACTCTGTAGATTCTGATTCTGGAATGCTGGGTCTGGGCCAAGCATATATATTTTGAGGCTCCCTAGTCAATTCTGCTGAGCCAGGTTTGGGATCACTGGACTAAACCAACCCTAATTGTTGGGGGCTGAGGAAGAATTAGCTTTGTCTCATAACTCCATGATTTTAGTGGAGTTGGGTGGACTGAGATGGAATGTTCAGTGGCCCGGCAGTGCTGCAAGTAAAGAAGGGGAACTTTAATAGTTCTCATCTGGGACTGTGCTTTTTACGAGCCTGTTTAATTATCTGTACAATGATGATAATGACAGACTGTTGTGAGGATAATTGGAGATTATGTAAAAATGTTTACAAATTGCAAAACATTAAACAAATGCCAGGGGATAAATAATTCATGAGAAAATGGACAAACTCCCCAGGTGGCCCAGGCAAGGGAGAGATTCCTTCCGACTGGAAGGTATCAAGAATGGATTCACGGATGAGATGGTTCTAAGCTGGCATTTGAGGATGGCAAGATTTTCAGTGTCCAGAGATGGTGGGGTGGGGCATCCAAGATGAAGGAAACCCACGGGAGCAAATAAATCCAGTGCATGTTTGGGGATCCACAAGGAATCCAGGTTAGCTAGATAAGAGGAGGAGTTTTAGATGAGGATAACATAGAAAAGGCACATATAGAAGTCCATATGTCATTAAAATGAATAACGGGGGCAAGCGTTACCATTTAATTCAGCAATTCTTGAGGACATCTGTAAAGGAATTATATAGTATAAGAATAATTGACATTAATAATGATTGATGATGATGATCTCAGATTATCAAGGAAAGGTTAAACTGTTTAGGAAGGCAGAAAGGTGTGTTTCTGTTAGAAATATTTAATTCATAAATAGTTAAAATTAAATGTGTTTTGGTGCTAGAACAATTATCCTTTAGTGATCTGAACAATTTGGTTATCTAGAAGAATAGTGCTCGCTTTGGCAGCACATATACTAAAATTAAAATAATTCCATATATATTTATATATATATAAAAAAATGGGGAGGAGTGACTCCCAACTCCACTCTTTTTTTTTTTTTTAATATTTATTTTTATTTCAGGATATTATGAGGGTACAAACATTTTGGTTACATTTTGTCTTTGCGTCACCCAAGCAAGGGATAGAGGCTTGCCCTTCCCCTCTACAACGCTCACTGCGTCCATTAGTTGTGAGTTTACCGCCCCCAACCCCCTAATCCCTGGAGAACATTACTACTGTGAGAGCACCATAGTGTTGGTCAGTCAGTGCCAATTTGATGGCGAGTACATGCCAACTCCACTCTTTAAACGGCAGAAGGTCCGTAGTATCCTGTCATACATAGATAAGATATAATAAGGACTCTTGGGTAGTGGAATTATAGGTATTTTTTCCTTTCATCATAGTTTGATAATTTTCTAATTTTTCAATAATAAACGTGTTATTTTTATAACCAGGGATTTATGTTTAACTGTTTTTAAAAAAATAATTTTCAATTTTTAAGCTCTATGGCTTTCAGAGATATTTGATTTTAAACTTGGTATAGCAAGAGGTTAAGAGAATTCCATTTAGCAGGAAGTAATAGTTAGTATCCAGGGTGAGATCACGAGGTGAACTCATCTGTGAACTAACAAATGCAACACAGCAGAGGCAAGATATGGTGAAGCCAGCCCGTTACAAGATAAAGTCTGTGTTCCCAAGGAGGCTTACATTTTGGTGTAAAAATGTGTTTACACTACATATGTAGATTTCCTTTATACTCAGCCCAGCTTCCAGGGATAGGTACCTAATTGGAGCTGCTACTTCTGACAATGGTGACAACAGCATTGGGGTAAACACTGGCCATGGTGTGTTGTTCTGCACTATTTTAAAGCCCACTAGCCTTCTGTGGTTGCTTATGGTAGTCATTTCAGTCCCTCAGTTGACCAGAGAGGAGAAAAGAGAAAATGGACTTGAAGCTAGATCTCCCGTCATCAACTTGACACTATGCAGCAAGGAAGAGATGTGTGAGGCCAAGGCATGGATCCAAAGAATACTGACCCTCCGGGACCAGCACATCATTAAGAATAATCATATTCTGTACCTCGGGAAAGAGGAACATGACCTTTTGTCTCAGCTTCAGAAAACCTCAAATGTCTCCATCTCAGAGATTATCAGACCGGGAGAGGCATGGTTAGAGATTAAAGGAGCTCAGGCTGACCTCATTGAGGTGGTTCTGAGCATTGAACATATGCTGTGCAAAGTTCAGGAGGAAGTGGCAAGAAAAAAGGAGCAAGGCCTTTGGAGCTTGTTAGGTGAGTAACTTTCCACTAAGTTACAAAGTCATCTCTCCTAACTGTTTGTTCTTTGGGGCATGAATGTATATGTATGTATGTGGGTAAGAGAGAGAATGGGAGAGGAGAGAGCAAACCATTCTGGTTCTGTGTTAGGTCATAAACTTGTATGAGACCTTTTTTTGCTCTCTTTCTACCATCAGGGTTAGTTATTAGTAAATGAACACACACACACACACACACACACACACACACAATTGGATTCACTTATGATAACATGGGTTGCCTAAGTGGCAATTGCATGGAAAGCCTAGGGTAAAACCCAAGCCTAAGCCATGGGGAAAAATGTATGTCCCTGATTCTACAAATGAAACATCCAAATGTAGACACATTCCACCTGATTAATTTCTTTCTTTTATTGACTTTTATTGCATTTATTTGTTGCTGACAGCATTAGGAACCATAAAATTGCTTACTTTGAGCCCTCTCACCAATGAGATTATTCACTGGTAATGTGAGGTACACTCAAGTGTCTCCCATTCATGGGGGCTAAACTCATCAGGGTAACTGTGGGAATTTGGGTCTGGAGAGATCCTTTTAACAGAGCCCAAAGCTAACTAGGAAATTATACCTTTTATAATGCCACCCTGGGAAAGAGAGGATTATTTCATGCAACTAGTGTATATTACACCCATGATTTGTGCCAAGCATTGTGCTAGGTGCAAAGCTACAGTGACAAACAAGATGGACATTGTTCCTGCTCAAAGTCTAATTGGGGATATTGACAAGCAATCGGTTTAGTTATAATAAAGGAGGGTGAAAGTGCTCGGGGAGCATTGAGAAGAGGCACCTAACCCAGACTGGGGAGATCAGGGGCAGCCTTCTTACAGGTGTCATAAATGGGGAACTGAATAATAAATAGAAGTTAACTAGGCAAAGAAAGAAAGTTTGAAGAAATAAGACTGTCGCAGGGCCTAGATTGTGCAAAACCTTATTAATCACATGAAAGAGTTTAGAGTTTTTCTTGAAATAAATGGGGAACCTTGAGGGATTTTAAACAAAGATAAGATCAGACTTGTGTTTTAGAAAGATCGCTGATTGTAATGCAGAGAAAGGATTTAGTAAGAAATATAAAGATTCAGATGCAAGATTTCAAAGGACACCTTATTTTCACCATGTGTTTGTATTAAATAAAAATAATTCAGGAGGAAATGCTCAAAGTGAGTGGGAGTTTGTGAAAGATATTGTATCCACATTCCACAGAAAGCCCAGTGTCAAAAAATGTAGATAAAAATAATATACAAGTGTGAGAACCAAGATTATGATCCCCACTTAGTTTATGGCAGCGGTCCCCAACCTTTTTGCTACCAGGGACTGGTTTCATGGAAGACAGTTTTTCTATGGACTAGGGGTACAGGGAGTAAGGTGTCATGTGGGGGGTTACTGAGCTCAGGTGGTGTGATGTGCAGCCTGTTTCCTAACAGGTCATGGACTGGTACCAGGCTGCAGCCTGCGGGTTGGGGACTGCAGGTTTATGGGATGTAATGAATGTGGATATTTAAACTGACACCAGTGTCAGCTCAGGAGAACAGAATACAAAGAAACATTAATCTCCTATAAAGCTTGTGACATTACTTTAAATTAACTGCATTCATAAGATTGACCCATTCTCCCAGCTATTGGCAATTTAGAGTCATGTAAGCCCCTTGTTCTGGGCAAGATGGCATTTTTGGTAGTTGATGACTAAACATATTATTCCACAGCAGCATCTCAGAGGTTCATGCAAATACACCCTTTCTTAATCAGATCTTTACAATAAAATGGATAATTTTGAGATGAGTGATTATAGGGAACATCAAATATCCATCATAATGATAAACTTTTTTAAAAATTGAGGTTAGGCATCACTTTTATGTTACCTCCCTTTTATGTTACTCTTTTAATCCTTCCTAGTGAGTGCTTCTGACCATAGAAGTGTATGATCTTTGGATCCCCAGTACCCAGCCCAGTGCCTGGCATATAGGAGGAGCTCAGTAAAAATGTTTGTTGAACTCGAGTGAACTGCACTCTAATGTTACATCTTAAAAATGTGAGCTATTGCTCTCCAAAGTTAATTTATAGTCTCTTCCTGTGACGTTTCCTGGCTTTGGAGCTCCCCTGCCATGGAGTTTTGTCCCTCCTGCTTTCTCAGATTTACAATTTGGCCCACTAGTGAGTTCTTCCTGGTTTATCACCTGCCTTCGGTGGTTAAATTGAGCCCACTCAGTTAGATAATGTACTAGGGATTAGGTCATTTTAGTATACTTAGCCTTAAGTCAAACTGAAAATAAACCAAGAGAAAACAGCCCTTTTTTTGGTTTCCGTTTCCACTTGTACATTTAGTCCAATAAAGAGCTCCCTTGGACAAAAACAGGTTGTCTCTTGAATTTAAAAAAGGAAGGAGGGGAGGAGGGCACTAGGAAAGAAGAAAAGAAAGGAAAAGAAGAGGGAGGAAAGACAAGACACCATAGATTCTTAATCTCCAAATTTTGCTCTTTATTGTTGGGTGCTATCTGAGTAATACACGTTCCAAGTATTTTGCCTTGTTCCCTTACAGAAAGCACTGGTGAACGCCAGGTTTATAATTTTAGATCTTCACTTACTAGCTGTGTGATATTGGGCAAGTTACTTAACTTCTCTGAACTTTAGTGTCCTTATTTGTAAAATTATGTTAATTATTTCAATGGTGTGCTGTAATGATCAAACTGGGTAGAGCCTGAAATCTCTTTGAAAACTTCGAAGCATTATATAAATGTCATATCCTTTTCCATCATTCCTTAATTAATGTTTTCTTATGCCTACCTCTTTTTGCTCATAGGCATTGGGGCTAGAAATAAAAACATTTCCTATGAGCAACACAATTATGTATCATCATATAGCACTGCTTGTGGGGAAAGGGTATATATTAATGTTCTTTTTTCTCACATCTCCTTGGCCTCACAATCTAAGTCATCCAAACACAAAGTTTTTACCCCTCGATTTTATCCTATGACTCCTCATAGTATTATAGCTTTCCTTGCATGTCCTACACAGTATGAGGCATACAGTTTAAACTGCCTAATCTCTTCCTCCTAATTTCTAGAATTTGTTTCATTAAATTTCTGTACAAACTCTTTTCCCATTATCTCCAAATAAGTCACACATACAAAAAAGAATAACAAATTCTTTTCCCTCTTACAGAGCCTTGAGACAAAATTTTGTGTTACTCATTTTTAGGACAATGGACTCATCAGCAACCAAAAAGCCAGGATGAAATGAAAGAAACGAATATCAGGTTTCTGAAATATTCAGTGCCTTTAACTCCAGAACTTCAGGATCAAAAGAAACAGTTTGAAAAATATGGTTTGCGGGTTATAAAGGTATACCTAATTAAGGGGAGGATTTGGCTCTTCTTGCTATTAATTTACTTGGTTCTGTAGCCAAAAGAAAAGCTCACCTGGCTGGGGGCAGTGGCTCATGCCTGCAATCACAGCACTTTGGGAGACTGAGGCGGGAGGATCACGTGAGCCCAGGAGTTTGAGGCTGCAGTGAGCTGTGTTGACGCCGCTGCACTCCAGCCTGGGCGACAGAGTGAGACGCTGTCTCTAAGAAAGAAAAAACAAAAAGAAAAAAAAAAGCTCACTTACTGATGACTCTCAGCTGACTCTAAGCTAGAGTGTGCCTCATGCACCTGGAATCCTGGGTCAGTAACGCTGGAAGGAGAGCAGGGAAGGGCAGGCGTGAGGGGTATAGTTGGAATGAGGAGGTGGAAATGATGTCAGGACATACAGAAGCACAGATTCCAGATCCAGAAAAGAACTTTCTGCCTATCTTTGAGTGAAATAAAAGAAGTGGAATAGCAGCTATCACTGCATTGTAATTGTGTACCTATTTTATTAATATCTCTCACTAAACTGTGAGTTTTAAGAGGACAGAGACTATGTCTATGTTGTTAACCATTTATTTTGAAATGTCTGATTTCGAATCAAAAGTTTAGCTTATTATATCTCATACAAGAAGCAGTATAATTAAATTATGTGCCTAAACTATCAACACAGTTTTGCTATCTTAATGGTAGCTTGTTTATGCCAGCACCAAAGAAGCCTGGAGAGCTGGTGGCGATGAAATTGTGAAAGGCGTTTTCCACAGCTTGTTGAGAATTGGATATTTTTCCTTGCAAGAAGTGTTCCAAAGCTTGGAAGAAGTGGTAGTCAGTTGGTGCAAGGTCTGGTGAATATGGTGGATGACAGAGAGTTTCCAAGTCCAGCTTCTGTAGCTTGAGCAGTATTGTTTTTTGTGACTGTGGTCTTGCAAGAGGATTGGCTTGTCTCTGTTGATCAATCTTGGCTGCTTAATCACAGGCATCCTCATCATTTCATCTAATTGGTTGCAGTAGACATCCTCTATAATCAATTGACCAGATTTCATGAAGCTGTAGTGGATAATACCAGCGCTGGACCACCGGACAGATAACATTAGCTTTTTTTTGATGAATATTCAGTTTTGAACTGTGTTTTGGCACTTCATCTTTATCCAACCATTGTGCCGAACACTTGTGATTGTCAAAAAGAATCCATTTTTCATCACATGTGACAATACGGTGTAGAAATGATTCACCTTTATGTCGTGACAGCAAAGAAAGGCAAGCTTCAAGATGGTCTCTCCTCTGATGCTCATTTAATCCATATGGTACACATCTATCTAGCCTCTTTACCTTGCCCATTTGTTTCAAATGGTCCAATATTGTTGAAATAGTAATGTCAAACCCTGCTGCTAATTCATGCGTAGGTTGAGATGGATTCACTTCCACTACATCTTTCAGCTCATCCTTATCCACCTTGGTCTCAGGTCACTCACATGGCTCATTTTCAAGATTAAAATCACCAGAATGAACTTCTCAAACCATCAACGTACTGTGCATGTTCATTAGCCACATCCTTCCCAAATACTTTGTTGATACTTCGAGCTGTCTGCACTGCATTGGTTCCACAGTGGAACTTATATTCAAAAATAACACAAATTTTTGACTTATCCGTGGTTTCACAAAAATTGCTGTAAAAAAATTTGAAAGATAATCACAAGTCAAAACATGCACTTTAAAGAATGAGGATGTACCTTCGCAATTAAAAAATAAATAAATAAAACCCAAAAACCAAGAAGTGTCAAAGTGAAATGTCAGAGATATCAACTGTCAAACTTAGTACTTAAGGAAATCGGAACTTCCATGCTTGATAACCTAATATTTTCATCACCAGTGCCTGGCACATAGTGATTGCTCAATGAATTTTTATTAAATGAATTTATCAAAGAAGGAACACAGGGAATTTTTAAGAGCTAGAAGTCAAAGTAGAGGATTGGGGGGAGGAGAGCCTCTTGTGCAACTTTATATGAAAAGCAAATTTCATGCAAATTAATATGCACATAAACACCTTTATTTTTGAAGCAGTATAACAGGCAATTTAAGGAGTAATTCTCCAGCCTCTTTTTCACTTTTTCTTTTCCTTGGTTGTAGGTAGAGAAGATAGAGAATGAAGTTCTCATGACTGCCTTCCAAATGAAGAAGAAAATGATGGAAGGGAAATCAAATAGGAAACCTGTGAGCCACATACTGTTTCAGCAGGTCCCACACCAGTTCTGCAATGTGGTATGCAGAGTTGGCTTTCAGAGAATGTACTCAGAGCCCTGCGGTAGGTGTCAGCTCCTCCTCATTACGGCAACTCTACGTGGGAATTTGTGAGCAGGCATCAGCAGATAGTTCACCACTAATAGCATTTGTTGCTCTGGGGAGGGGGATCATTGGTGACTAGAATTTAGAGGTAAAGTCTTTTGGAAATAGTGGTATTTTTTATTTTTCCTTCATATCTTTTGTTGGTGATGGATTGTACATTGATGAAAGTGTGAGCAGTAAGATCTATGGTTCTGGCCAGGTATGGCAGCTCATACGTGTAATCCTTGCACTTTGGGAGGCTAAGGTGGGAGGGTTGCTTGAGCCTGAAAGTTTGAGACCAGCCTGAGCAACATAGTGAGACTCTTGTCTCTACAAAAAATTTTTTAAAAATTAGCCAGGCATGGTGGTGTGTGCCTGTAGTCCCAGCTACTTGGGAGGTTGAGGCAGGAGGATTGCCTGAGCCCAGGAGTTCCAGGATGCAGTGAGCTATGATGGCACTGTTGCACTCCAGCCTAGGCAACAGAACAAGACTCTGTCTCTAAAAAAAAATAAAAACAAAAACAAAATCTACTGCTCACTGTTTTTTTAAATTTATGTGTCCTGTGTCCTAGCTGCAGAGAGCAGCTGGAGCTTTTTTTTTCCTTGCTTATTTCAACAAAATTATTACCGACAGCACTGAATCATCCTCATCCCTTAATTAAAAGGGCATTTTCCTAAATTTAAGAAAGTTGGTCTTTTCTCTTCTATCCTCTTAATTTCCTGTAGCCTGCTAGTGAATAAATTAGGTATCATCTGGCAGGTGAAGTGAATAACATCTTAAGATCCTTCTCAGCCATTAGTGTTCTATGTGTAGCTTCCATGTCTCTTCTCAGTTGTACAAAAATATTGTATACATAATTGCTATATTGTCCCCTTTCCTCTTCAGTCACCAATGAAAAATTCTAGCTTCATATATCTCCAAAGGAGGATAAGAAGTTTAGCAATAATCATGAAGGGCTACCTAGCAGTGCAGCTTGATTTCACCTGGTCCATCAAATATGTGGCTCTTAAGCGTTACCTTTCAAAATACATAGTGTGATCCTTCCTGTGGAGTCAATTCTGATAGTCTTGATGTCTAGAAAGCAAAGAGTCTGGAAATCATTTTGTCTTTGTCCCAGAGAGAACATAGGCAATACTTGGGGTAAACACCGAACATAGACAATTCCTGGAAGTAAAAATAGAGAAATGAATCCCACCAAGAAGTCTTCTGAGTGCAACCAGGAAAGTGATGATCAGTATAGTCCCTTCATTGGCAAAGTCTTAAAAATCTATAACTTCCATTTGGTCCTAAGCTGGCTTTTCTGCAATCCTCACTCCCTTACTCTACTTAAACTATTTTAACTAAGATCATCACTATCCTGCTATTTTCCAAATCTAGTGAGTATCCTCTTTTCAGTCCTGTGGCAGACTCTGCTAACTGCTTACCCAACATCTCTGTACACCTTTCTTCCCAAACATCTGAAACACTCACCATATCCCCAAAGAAGGTAGTCCCAAAGTCTTAGCCAGTCTAATCATCAGCCTCAAGTTCAGGCACTTCTCTCTTAAAGCTTAAAGGCAAGATATTGTCCTAACATACTCATTATATAATGATATGAGAAGGAGCAGGAAAACTGCAATAAAAATTCCCGTTTTGAAAGGAGAGAAGGAAAACACAACAGTCACTGGCTCACAACACTCATCACATGCTGCTAGACAGGAATAGTAAGGATTCCCTATTCTGGGAGTAGAGTAAAACCCTTGTTTTTCACTCTGGGAAAATATTTCTTATGTATTGTGGCCCTTGGCCATTTCTAGGCCCATTGCCAACAGAGGGCCGTGGATTGCCTTATAGGCTAGAAAGTGTTCAAGCTCTTGCAGACAGTCTTGTAGTTTCTTCAGCAATACAGTTCCTTTAAAAACTCAGCAGACATGAGGCATATTTGCTTCTGGTCAAGTTTATGTCTTTATAACCCAGTCACAAATCTTGTCTCCAGATAGTCCTTTAAGCCTCAAGATTTTGATCTTTTACCTTCTGGCCTCTGTGTTCTGCTCATTTCCCTGTCCTTTCTCTGAACAGCCACTGCCTTGAGACAGTTCGGATGCTGCCCATAATGTGACCTGTGCCAATGGACTCGTCTCTGTGGGCTGGTGAGAACTCTTAAGAGACAGTGCTAGACAAGCCAGAAGACACCAATCTTAATATCACTAAAGCTATTGTCATCTGGAGTATAAAAGTACTTGGCTTTTTCAGGCCTGCAATGTTCCAAATTATAGGACTCTCAGTCAGTTTAGATGGCTACCCACAGGCAGAGGAGTTTCTGTTAAGAAAGCTTTATTTCCTTTTTTCTATTTATGTTTGCATTCCAGCCAGTTCTGAGTTAATATAGCTTGTAGGACTTGGTTGAATGCAGCAAGAAGACTACACACTTGCTATTTCTTGTGGGGTTGATTCACTTTTTCCACAAGTATTTATTAAGCACATTCTATGAATCAGGCCCTGTGCTAGGGGTTCTAGATATACAGCAGTAAACAAAAAACATGGAGCTCTTGCCCTTGCAATTGATAATCTAATGAGTTCATCTGTTGCCCATTCTTTATTTTCTTTCTTTTTCCTCTACAGCTGCAGTCCCCAATGCCCGGGCCCTGGCCCAGTCTGCAGTGTCCCTCTAGGTGATTGCACTTGTTCCCACGGCCTTAACTCCTACCTCTACGATGGTCTCTTAGGAATTTCTAGCTCTAACCCCCTACCTCTCTCCTGACCTGGAGGTCCATATAGCCAACTGTCTTTTGGTCATCTTCACCCAGATGGCCCATAGGCGCCTCAAACTGAGCTCTTTTCTTGGCCATGTTTTTCTTTTCTTTTTTTTTTTTTTTTGAGACAGAGTCTTGCTCTGTTGCCTGGGCTACAGTGCTGTGGCGTCAGCCTAGCTCACAGCAGCCTCAAACTCTTGGGCTCAAGCGATCCTTCTGCCTCAGCCTTCTGAGTAGCTGGGACTACAGGCATGTACCACCATGCCCGGCTAATTTTTTCTATATATTTTTAGTTGTCTAGCTAATTTCTTTCTATTTTTTAGTAGAGATGGGGTCTCATTCTTGCTCAGGCTGGTCTCGAACTCCGGACCTTGAGCAATCCTCCCGCCTCGGCCTCCCAGAATGCTAGGATTACAGGCATCAGCCACCATGCCCGGCCTGGCCATGATTTTTGTAAGAAATATGTACTGTGTTTTCTGATTCTGCCTAACCTGGCTAAATACCATCACCACCTACCTACCAGGTCTCCTAAACCTGAAATGTTATCCTCCGTTCCTCCCATTCCCTCACCTTTACATCCAGGCAGTCATCCAGTCCTAGTGACTTAATCTCGTGAAAGTCTTAGCCCAGTGTCGCCTCTCTATTCCTATTGCCTCAGTTCATCTTTCCTTAGACCTAGACTATTACCAGGTCCTTTCCTTGCCTCAAAACATGCCCCTACCTAATCTGTCAGTTACTCTGCCACCAGAATTATCATGCTAAAAAATTACATTCTTGCTTAATATCTGTATTCCCAGTTGCCTACAAGATAAACTCCTTAGCAGAGCATATAAGGCTCTTGCTTCTACATTATTTCACCAGGCTCATCACCCACTATGTTCCTCAATAGTCTAGCCATTAACTGTTTAGAGTTCCTTAGACATGCTGTGTACTTTCATCTCTCTGTACCTTTGTCTGTGGAATGACTTCCCTCCTCACCCTTTTTAGCACTCCTATTCTTTCTTCAAGAAATGGCATAACCTCCTGGTTGGCACCTTTCCTAACTCCTGCAGGCCTAGTGAGTTGCTTCCTCCTCTGTATTCCTGTACTTCCTCCATTCCTTTGTTACAACATTTATAACTTTAGCACATTCTAGAAACTAGAGTCCTACAAAATGCAGGCACAGAACTAGCTTTCTTTATGATTCTAGAACTGAACTTTACCTAGCTCTCATGCACCCATGTTCACAGATGCAGAGAACTGGAATCTTGACAGTTCAGGGTAAACTGAGTCCTTTTCAGAGATTTGTTAGTCCCTTCAGGGTTTAAATTCCTACAACATTTTGCCCTTTTTCTTCCCTTTTCTCTGAGAGTGATTTAGATGGTGGGAGAGGCATTGTGGGGAAGGTTGTCTGGCTCATGGCTCCAATCTGTTCTCTGTCTCCCACCGCCCTCTGCTAGATAAAGGACCCTGGGCTTTGGTCATTAGCACTCACCTGTGCCCTTTGCACTCAAGTAGTATCTGCCACTCTGTCTTTTTCATACTGAAGGAATTCCTTTCTAGGCCATGGCTGTGCTCCTTCTATAGTGCAGGAAATTTTTGAGCATGCATATCCTCTAAGCTGGATGCAGGGTCTTGTGTAATGATTCTCTTCTGTTCTGGAGTCTTCCCCAGCTATTGCTACCCTCCCCTCAGGTACCAGGCTAGATGAGGGAATGCACCCAGCAGAGTCAAGAGGTGGTCCCTTCTGCTCTGTGAGTCCCTCCAGTTGTTCTTGTTCTGAAATTTCTATTATCCTGCCCCCTCTTAACTCCCAGGGCTCTCTCGAGGAAGTGGTACAATGAAGGGAGTCCTTTCTCAAACTCCCCAAGAGCTCTAGTCATGTTGCATTTGATTCTTCTCTTCCCACCATTTTGAAGAAAGAAGTTCTATTTGTCTTGAAGTGAGAAAAATGTTCTTAGAATATATTGTATTATTGTCTCCTCTGTTGTTTATGTTCTGAATCCTTCAGGTTTTGAGCCTTCCTCTCAGGAAACCTAACTCTGAAAGCCAGACTTTCAAGAACATATTCTCTTCTATGAATTAAAAATAATTATATGTCATATATAAACACACACACACATATATACACATACAGTAATATATGTATTCAATTGACTTTGTTCTAAACTTGATCCCTTTTGCCCTTGAGGTAATACATGGCAAGAACTCGACAGATAGAAGAACAAAGAGCAAGAATAAACTCTTGGGAAGGAAAATCCTTTATCTTAAAATATTACCTTGCCACATAAAATTGTACTACATTTAATCTGTTTATATGCAGGAAGTCCCCTTTGTGAACTTTTGAGTACAGGAATCATATTTTACTCATTTTTTAAATCTAGAGCTGCACTGTTCAATATGGTAGCCATTAGCCACATGCGGCTATTGAGCACTAGAAATGTGGCTAATCTGCATTGAGACATGTTGTGAGTATAAAATATACACTGGATTTCAAAGACCTACTACAAGAGAAAAGAATGTAAAATATATCTCTAATTAATTTTTATATTTATTACATGTTGAAATGATAACGTTTAGGATAGGTTAAATAAAAATATTAAATTAATTTCACCTGTTTCTTTTTACCTTTTTTAATGTGGCTACTAGAAAATTTAAAATTACACACGTGGCTCATAATGCATTTCTATTGTTCAGTGCTGCTCTGGAGCCTAAAACAGTGTTTGGTTAAGACCTATGTAAATGTAAAGAAAAAGAGAGGGAGAGAAAGAAAGAAGAAAGGAAGGAAGCAAGGAGAATATGGCCTCGAAGTTTTAATTTTTTTCCCTTTAAGAGAGGTTAGAAAGGGCATTGAACAGAGATTACCTTGAGGTCTAGAATTTGGCCCTCAGCCTCCTGGGAGTGTTCTTAATACTCCAAAGAAGATAATACAGATCACAAGCAATATGTCAGAGTGGAGTGGTTGGAATAGGGCACATCCTCCTTAGTATCACGGTCCCCAGAATGCCTGATAGGTGGAAGATGGCCTGGTGAATATGGACCTAGATCAAAAGCATGTGGGGATTCTTTGTGGGGTACTACACCAGGCCATGGTGAGAAATGATGACCTATCCTTGCCCCACAGTACAGAATACCCACCTACTGACCAAAATGTCTGTGTCTTCCAAATTCAAGGGTGCTCTTCCTGAACAACGAAGCATGCACACTGACATTTTATATGCTCAACATTCCCCTATTTTGACATGTTTTTCTTGTAATGCTGTCCATGAGATTGGGAGACACTGCTTTCTTGTATCAGATTTTTTTTAAAGCCATATTCTCAAACGTTCTAGAGCTATCCCTATTTATAGCTTGTAGAAGTCAGACAATGTTCTAAGAGAAACAGAACCTTCCCTCCATTGTGCTCTGTCAGCTGCTTAGTTGATGATATTAACCTGAATCACAATCTCTCTGAATCTCAGATCTTTCATCTTTTAAATGCAGATACTATCCAAATCATAAATTAATTCAATTTAATCAATGTAAAAATACTTTGAAAACCACAGACTTCTCTATAAACTCTAATGATATATTCGAATGTAATTTGTTACTACGCTGATGATGTCAGTGACAATTTGTTTCAAGGGAACAACACTTTTGCTACAGACACAGGGACTCAGGACCAATAGGAGGTAATTATTTGGAGGACTAGAGAGAGAATACATTTTAGTACCCAAATAGACAATATCATTCACAAGGTCATAACAATCTTTTAAAACTTTTTTCTTTTATCAGATCCAAAATATGGAGCTGGCATATACTTCACCACGAACCTCAAAACCCTAGCAGACAAGGTCAAGAGAGACTCTGCCACAGATAAGCTGATCTATGTGTTTGAGGCTGAAGTACTCACAGGCTTTTTCTGCCAGGGTCAGCAGTTAAATATTGTCCCCCCACCATTGAGTTCTATAGTTATAGATGTTCATGACAGTGTGGTTGACAATGTCTCCAGCCCTGAAACCTTTGTCATTTTTAGTGGCATACAGGCTATGCCCCGATATTTGTGGACTTGTATCCAGGATCATGTATCGTTACAGGATTACTCATCAGTACCAATGATGTTATCACAGGGGCCTTGGGGGAGAGTCACAAGTGGCGGCCCAGTTGATTAATCTCCACATCATTTTAATAACTAGCATGGCCTTACTTTGCGGGAACTAACCAAATAATGACCATCAATGACTCAAAGAGTGGTTTGAGTATGTCAAGTGGGTTATCTGTATGGACTGACTGGGTTATTGAAGGAACCAGCCACATAGTAGTACCTTAGTGCCTCATCTTGGTTTTTATCTCTTGGGGTTGGGGTGGGTAGATACCAACTAAAACACTCTCAGGACTGTTTGTTCTCCTTGCAGTTGTTCTTTCATCTCCTTTACTATAGGTAACAGCAGCAAAAATGTTTTACATGTAATGAAGAGACCTTTCTAGTATATAATCCAAGCCGTTTAAAAATGATGAGTATAAACTATTAGGGCAGCAGAATGATTTTAGATTTTTCCAGAGAATCTTATAAAGTACTTTAGATGTCAAAAATAAATAACCTTTGTCCTGAGTAACAGGCTCTGAAAAACTATGTCTTGAAGTAAATGAAATAATTTGAAGTAGAAGGACATAAATTGGTTGATATTCTGTTTGGATTTAGCCATATCAAGCAATGCCACTCAAGCACCATGAAGGCAAATTATTAATTCACCAAATATTTACTGATCACCAGATATGTCTCAGTCACTTTGTGGGTACTAGGGATATGATGCTGGGTAAGACAGATGTCTTCACAAACTTTTTAGCTTAAATAATCAGAAAGGCAGCTATGGACAACTTGAGTGTAACTGGGTATAACAAAAAGAGAATTACAGTCTCTTTGGAAAAATTTAAGAGGGAGAGGGATAAATTAATCACAGGTTGAGGGAAGGCCACCAACTGAAGTGAAATTCAAGCTGAGACCATAAGGGATGTAGCAAATTGGGAGCAGTGAAGAGTATTTTTGGCAGAGAGACAATAGCTTTTATAAAGGCTGGATCCACTGTGACTGACCAAATTTGACTATAGAGTTCTATTTGTAATGTAGAGGCCAGCTAATCACACTATCCATCTCTTACCTACTTTAAAATCCATATTTCTCTGTGCTTCCAAACTCTTCTGACCACACATTCTCTTCCTTGTCTTACCTTAACCAGTATTATTGTCTAATATGGTACTGCCCTTGGATCTGTGGTTTGAAAGGTTCTCTGCCTTGGGCCCCTTGCTTGAGAGGGTCCCAGTCTAGCCCTCCTCCAATGGTGCCCATCCTCACAAGGTGGAGGAGTCCACAGGGCTAAGAGAATGGATCCGTCTGGAGCCTGCACTCCTCACTCCTAAGCCACCCACTAGGTATCTGGAACCCCCAAATTTCCTGTTTAAACAGCTCTGAGTTTACTTGGTGGGCCTGACAGGTCTCATTCTTGGGTTTCTCCTCCCAAGGGTGGACTATGCCACAGTCTGTATCAAGAATGGCCAATGTCAGGGATGAGGCTTGGATATGGGGGCTGAGGTGTCCACATGCATGAGGCCTGTGGTGCAGAGCTGAGAGTGAGAGGACAGATTTGAAAGATCTAGCTTAAGTTTAATAGGAATTTTAACAGAGAATGGAGGAGGGGCAATGTTCGCGAGAATTAAAAAAAAGAAAGAAAGAAATCCGTAACAAGAAACAGTGAAACTGTAGATCACCAAAGAGGTGATCTTAAAAGCAGCCAGAGAGAACAGCCAAATCATCTATCAAGGAATGAGAATTAGACTGACAGCATACTTTTTGTGGTAGGCAGAATAATGTCCTCCCCCACTCTGCCAAGATGTCTACACTTTAATCCCCTGAACCTGTGAATATATTACCTTACATTGCAAAAGGACTCTGCAGATATAATTAAGGTTACACTTAAAATGAGAAGATTATCTAAAATTATCCAGATGGACTCAATCTAATCACTAAAGTCTTTAAAAGTAGAGAACATTTCCTAGCTGACTCAAAGAGATGGGAGCATGGGAAGGATTTGAGGCCCTGTGCTGGTTCTGACAGATAGGACTCTATGTACAAGGACTAGAGAGAAGCTTCTAGGAGTGTAGGATAGCCCCCAGCTGACAACCAGCAAGGAAACAGAGACCTCAGTCCTTTAACTGGATGGAACTGAATTCTGCCAACACCTGAATTAGCAAGGAAACAAACTCAAGAGCCTTCAAAAAGGAATAAAGCCTGTCAACAACACCTTGATTTTAGCCCAGTGAGATGTATGTCTGATTTCTGACCTACACAACTGTGAAAAAATAAATTTGTGCCCTTTCAATCCATTAAAGTTGTGGTAATTTGTTATGGCCATAATAGAAAACTAATACACTTTTCAACAGCAACAATGGAAGCCTGAAGACATTAGTATAATATTTTCAAGGGGCTGAGAGAAATTGTTAGCCTAGAATTCTTTGATTAGCTAAACAATTATTTTGCTTTAATTTTTGAATAAAGACACTCTCAGATCATCAAAAACTGAATTTACCAGCAACAGGCTCTCACTTATGGAACTTTCAGGATGTACTTCCAGAAGATGGAGAAGACCAAAGAAAAATCTAAGCTGCAAGAAGGCATTTTGAGCAAAGAAATGGTAAATATGTATACATCTAAACAATCATTGTCTTTATAAAACAGCAAATAGGAATGTCTAATTTTGGTTATAAAATAAGACCAAAATAAAATACTGTAGAATGGTGGGGTGGCGACTACAGTTAAAGTGTTTCAAAGTCCTTGTATTGGGCCAGGTGCAGTGGCATGAACCTATAGTCTCAGCTACTCAGGAGGCTGAGGCAGGAGGATGGCTTGAGCCCAGGAGTTTGAGGTTGCAGTGAGCTATGATGACACCACTGTATTCTACCTGGGGCGACAGAGGAAGACTCTGTCTCAAAAAAACAAAGAAGTCCATAAGTCAATTAGGTGAGCAGGGTGGCACGTGCCTGTAGCCTCAGCTACCTGGGAAGCTGACGCAGAAGGATCATTCAAACTTAGGAATTGGAGGCTGCAGTGAGGTATCATCACACCACTGCACTCCAGCCTAGGTGACAGAGTGAGACCCCCTTCTCAAAAAAAAAAAACCACCGAAACCCAAACCAACAAACAAAAGAAGTCAGTCACACCGTGCAGCAAGGGTTGGCCTTTTGAACTCAGCTGACAATTATTGGCCTAGGTTGGCCCTCTAGGGGTTAGGGGAGTGAGAGCCTTATAGCAAGGTGGCTCCTACGAGGCCTAGGGCAATTCTTCAGAGAATGGAGGCAGCAGAGAGTTACCAGTTAGTACTCACAGCAGGTAGGAGAATGGGTGCACTGGTCAGAAGAAGGAGATGTGAGGAAAAGTGATCAACTGTCCCCATTTGCCTGACTTTCCAGATTTTAGCACTGAAATTCCCACATCCTAGGAAACTCTCCTGGGACACAAATCCTAATTTTCTGCGATGAATGTGAAAGGTTAGGGGAAAAGTACAAAACCCACATGACAGCCCCCACAGTGGGCTGAAGACAACATTGTTTTTAGTGTCAAATAGATACAGCATAGATTATTCACCTTCTGTAGTCACTGTCATGTTTTCTTCTGCCCACTGATGTTGGCAACCATGATTTGCAGTTTACAATAATGAACATCCATTGTTGCATCACTCTGAGGGATGTGACTTAAGTGTGCAATTTAAGTGAGTTGTAATCACAACCATTAACAGTCCACCTTTGGCTTTGCCTGTGAATTAACTGTTGTACCTTGTAAAAGTTGAATTTTTAAGATTGTGAATATTGCAACCATGTTTTGTAAGAGTGGAGATAAAAATGAGAATGATCACAATACCAACACTAGCATGACCCAGATATCACTGAAAATGAAATCTAAACAACTGTGTAATGTTAATAACAGATGGCAAGACAATATAACTGGATTAGTAAAGTAAATAGCCAAAACAGAGCATATTGTACAATGTGTGGAGACGAATTTGGGATTGGGTATGGGGGAGATGGGGATGTGAAAACACGTAAGGAGACTAAATCTTACAAGTCTACGATGAGACAGACAAGTACTTCAAAATCAAAACGTTTTTTAGTTTCCCAAAAAGGCACCAATGCTCAGTCAAAAATACTGGCTGCTGAATTAGCTTGGGCATAGCACATGAACCATGTTACATGCATTATTGTCTCATATCTTTGATCGTTCTATGAAACTATGTAAGCTTATATTTCCTGATTCGAAAAATGTTCCCTCTAGCTCTTGGGTAATTTAACATGAAAAATAGAGTGTTTTTTTTTTTTTTTTTTTTTACTTCATGACAGCCTATCATTGAAGAAAAATGGAGTTCTAAATTGTCATCTTTATGTCTACTCAGATTTTAATGAACCCACAAAAACATAAAACAAAGGGTATAATATCTTGTCCAAATACAAACTAGACTTGGCACATTTATCTGCTTTTGATGCAACTGTTAATTTTGACAAATTCTATTCAGTCTGTAAACTTCTGACCAAAGAAAATGAAAGGATCTAATCTGCTAAACACTGCTAAAAGAGAGCTGTGATTTGCTTACCTGAGATACAGAGGCTTTCATAATGAAAGTGTTTGGTTATCTCAGTTTCTTCAAAATGTATAGAAGTACTTAATAAAATTTTTAACTTTGGAAGTGGAAGGAGATAACTTCTTAAACATGTGCCCACAAGATGGCCATCATTGTTGCTGGCCATAGAAAAGACGTTAGAATTCTGGCTTGCCATAAAACCGTATCTCCAAGTGTAGGATGAAAAAGAATGTCCTGCTCCAAATGGAAATACCTTGAGAATGTAAATGGAGAGAATTATAGTGAAACAAGAATAAACATGCTGGTTCTCGAAAACTGTCTGATAATCCTTGAAGAGTCCGTAACGAGCCTAGAAAAGGATGAACCGACTGACTTGAGTTGTTCAATGTCATGTGTAGGTTAAGACAAAAACTCCAACAGAAAAAAAAAGACCAATTTTTTGGAAATAAGTTGTTTCAGAACTTTAGAAATCTAACTTCAATTTTATAGGTCAAATTACATTTGTACTTTAAACCACTTTCCTTGGGGGAAAAAACGTTTAACTGAGAATAACATCCAGTGTGCTTTAGGGTTTTAAAAATGATGGGAACCAGGCACAGTGGCTCGCACCTGTAATCCCAGCACTTTGGGGAGGCTGACGCAGGAGAATCGCTTGAGGCCAGGAGTTGGAGACCAGCCTGGGCAAGACCTTGTCTTAATAAAAACTATAGAAAGGTTAGCATTCATGGTGGTGTATACCTTTAGTCCCAGTTACTCGGGATACTGAGGTAGGAGGATCACTGGAGCCCAGGAGTTCAAGGCTTCAGTGAGCTGTGATGGTGCCACTGCACCCCAGCTTGGGTGGCAGAGTAAGACGAGAACCCGTCTCTAAAAAAAAGATGGTTATTTCACACATAGAGAGCCTACATGGTTAATTTATATACGTGAAGGGTCTGATTGACAGACAAACAGCTCGTTTATCAAAGCAAGCATGAAGACACAAAGTGGATAGACATTTTGAGAGCTCGAAATGAATTCCTACAAGTTTAAAAACCTGCTGTGCTAGTAAATAAAATCCTAAGAATGCTATGCTCAAACACTTTTGTTGAGAGAATATTTACCTTTATGTCATTACTTCTTACTGACGAGGAATGGGTAAAATGCAGACAGAAGAGCAGAACTGCAAGTCGAAATTAATTTTACATTTTACTGTATTCTATTTTACCATTACCTAAAAGAAAATAAAGATGCGCTAAAGGTTCCAGCAGTTCAGAGAAGTATTAATGGAAAGGGAAATAGAAAGAATAAAAATATCCACGATATCATGGGACAGCAAGAAACATGCTATTTTTTATTTAATATAGGTAATAACTATTTAATTCTATTTACATTCTTCTTTTAAAAATTCTTACATTTATGTAGCTCAAGAATATAGAATAATATAGCCTACAAAGTTTAAATACACAGTAAAGCCAGGCATCGGTGGCTCATACTTGTAGTCCCGCTACTCAGGAGGCTGATCTGGCAGGATCGCTTGAGGCCAGGAGTTCAGTGACCAGCCTGGGTGATATAGGAAGACTCTGTTTTTAAAAAAAAAAAAAAAAAAAAAGGCAATAAAGAGTTAAAATAAACAAATAAATTACTAAAATTACTATATCAGAGGACAGAAAGAAACATTATAAAAATATTGTTCTCACACATATTTTTCTCCCATTTGCTTAGTCCTATTGATTATTACTAGTTGCCACTTTTAACCAGTCCTATTGCTACTTTCTTTAATAGCATTATGCAACAGAAAACAAATACAACAGAATATATAATTTCAAGTAAATACCTATTTTCCATGTTTTTATGTTCAAGTAATAATATGTAATTTATATTATTAATTTTCCCACCTATTAGATTGGCAAAAATTTTAAAAGTCAGACCTTTCCAAATGTTAGCAAGGATATGTGGTAAAGAGAATCTTATACATTGTTTGTGGAGTATAATTGGCATAACCACTTTGTGAACTAATCCATTAGTTTTCTATTACTGTGCAACAAACTACCACTAGGCTTAAAACATATTTATTATCTCATGGTTTCTATGGACTAGAAGTCCAGGCACAGCTTAGGTGGCTCCTTTGCTCAGGATCTCACAAAGTTGCAGTCAAGGTATAAGTCAGGCTGTCTTCTCATCTGGAGGCTTGACTGGGGAAGAATCTGCTTTTAACCTCTCTCAGGTCATTGGCAGAATTCATTTTCTTGTAGTTGTAGGACTGAGAGCCCTGGCTTCTTATTGGCTGTTGGCTGGAGGCTGCACTCAAGTCCTAGAAGCCATCTGTGATTCCCTGCCATGTGGCCCCCTGCATAGGCAATTTACAACATGATATCTTACTTCTTCAAGATGAGCATTAGAGTCTCTAGCTCCAGTTGGCTAAGGCAGAATCTTATATAATGAAGTGTAATCATGGGAGTGACATCCCATCATCTTTGCCATATTCTATTGGCTAGAAATAAGTCAAAGTTCCCACCTACACTTAAGGGGTGGCTGGGGATTATACGGGGCAACACCAGGGCTCCATCTTAGAATTCCTCCTACCACATCAAGAAATGTTAAAGATGCAATGTCCTAGGATTTAGCAGTTTTCCTGTACATAGTAGAGATGTACAAGAATGTTCATAGCAGCATTGTTTGTGAGAGCAAAAGTATTTTTTCTGTAGTTTTAAATTTCTCAAAATACAAAATTATATAGTCAGAGAGACATTAGCTTATAAAACACTATGCATGGTATGATAACAGTTTTGTAAAAGTAGCATACATAGGAATTCTGCTTCCAGCAATGGACTACTGTTGTTGTTTGGACCAACCCTGCCACCACTGAGAACAACTGGACAAACTATAAAAAACACTAGAGCACTGAAGAGTTACCAAGGCAGTCTGAAGCTGTGGGTGCAAAATTGGGAAGAAAAAGGAAACCCCAAGAGGTGAGCCAGACATTTGTCATCACTTTTCCAAAGCTGAGGTGATTGCTGGTTCTGAAAGGAATGGCTGAAAAACTGAGCAGAGCTTTTGGCTGTCTCATGGCGTTAAGAAGGCCAGCCAAAGAGGAGAGGCCCTAGTAAATACTCTAAACTTTTTTTTGTTTGGGACCCTCAAAGACTATACCCTAGGTAGGAATACGAGTGAACTGGAAATTAATTAGCTTTCACAAAGATTAAAGTCCAACTCTATTCATAATCAATCTTAGTTTCTAATTGGAATAAGGTGATGTCTTCAGCCTAGCTGTGGTCAGGCATACGTGCCCTAAGTCTGTCCCACAGATCACCTTCCCTTTCCCCAGCCCCCTTGCTCAAACTCAACTCTGATCTTAGTAAACACACCATCAGTGTGGTAATGCTGATGCAGCAGAGAGATCCAGGACAAATGAACATTGCATAACCTGGGATTCAGGGAGCGTGGTCCTCTCTCCTCTTCCCTCCCACACTTACACATATTTTAATCTACCCAATCTCTTTCACCTTGCTTCTCAGTGTGTGTTTTAACTTGATTTATATGAATTTTTTGTGACTTTTCTTCCGAAACCTCTGCTGGGCTGGCTACTGTTTTCCTTCTTTTAAAGTCACTACTCCATTTGCTCCCCCAAAAGAATTCCATCAGATTTAACATTAACAACCATTTGCCCCAGATTTTCATTTGAGAGCACTTATTGGGAGTTGAGCATTTGTGTTTCATTTAATTTCGTAATGATTTTTGATACTACTCATACATTATCTGGCAAAGGGGATGGATGAGAACTAAAAAAACAGGAATACCTAGAAGCTTCCTGCAAAAGTGCTGCATATGAACCCTTCAGACATGAGGCGCTGACTTGCCACTTGTGTAATACTCCCTCAGCCTTCAATCATTCCATCATTCATCGCCTAAACATGTATGAGGTACCTACCACGTTAGAGGCTAGATACGAAGTGAATGAGGATCGATCCGTCCCGGGAGCTTAGCGAAGACAGGTTTGTTGACCTAACCTTCTCCAACCTTTGTCACGGACTGCAAAACCTCCTCCTCAGCGAGACCCTCCCTCCGACCTGCGACTCTTCACTGGTTGGACACTAACCACGAGGAGAGGCCAGCGAAAGGCCGTTAGAAGACTACGCTTCCCGGCAGCTTCCGCGGCAAGCGGCGGAGGGGCGCGCGCAGGCGCGCGGGCCGGCCCCCGCACGCAGGCGCACTGCGAACGCCGGCTGAGCTGAGTCTCGCTGCTTGGTGCGCGGTGGCGGAGAGCGAGGCCTGGTGAGCGGCGCTGAGGCGCGGGCCGCCTCTTCGAGGTTGTGCGCAGGAGACGTACGGCGGGCGATCGAGCGAGCGATCTGCCCACTTCAGCTGTGGCACCGGGATCGGTTGCCTTGAGCCTGGTGAGTGCGGGGGCCCCGCGGCCCTAGCCCCTCCCCCTCCCGCCGGCTGATCTGGGTTGTCCTCGGCGGGACTCGGGAGAGGCCCCGGGGCGAGGGCGGGCGCCGCCTGTGGCTCGAGCTCTGGTGCCTGGGCCCGGACGTTCGTAGCGCGTCCGTGCGTCACGGGCCTGGCTGTCCTAACGGCCGCACGGCCGGCGGAGAAGAGGGTGGGGGTGGGGAGCGCTGGTGTGATCGCCATCAGGAACGCCGGTTGAGGCGGGGCGGGGCGGCGCGGCGCGGCGGCGGGGCTGGAAGCGGCGCCGGGGACTGCGGGGCGCCGAGGCAGCAGGGCGGAGATGAGGCGGGCGTGGAGCCTGCGCCACGCCGGGCGCGGGGCGGGGGACGGGGGACGGGGGTGGGCAGCGCACAGCGCTGTGACAGAGGCAAGGAAGAGCAGGGGTGGCATGTAAAAATTCTAACCGAGGCAGGAAGAGACTGTCTTGGGAATTCACAAGTTACAGCCCCGGCAGGAGCCGGTGGTATGGAGGGAGGTAGGGGGTGCGGAGGGTGGAGACGGCTGCAGTTTACAGATGTCATAACAACATGAGCCTGAAGCGGCTGACGGGGGTGTGGTAATTATAGGAATGACGGAACTTCGTCTGCACAGAGCGTGTGTAAATGGTAATGCGAGGGAAACAGTGAAGTATTAGATTAAGCTCAAAATAGGAGGAGAAAGCTGAAGGATGATTGGAGTCGGGGAAGTCGTCATGAAGGAATGCTGAGGGTTAAATGAAAGTGCTTCGTGTTCCACTTTTAAATGAAAAGTTTCAAAATATTTGAATTTTAAAGTTTAAGTTCAGAATAAATGATTACGCAGTGTTTCTGTTTTTTAAGAGTCCCGGTCTCGCTCTGTTGCCCAGGTTAGACCCGAACTCCTGGGCTCAAGCGATCCTCCTGTCTTAGCCTCCAGAGTAGCTAGGACTACAGGCGTGGGCTACCGTACCCGGCTCTGTGAAGTATTTTTTTCTAAAACAAACTATTAAATAATATTACTAACTTTTTCATCCTTTTTTCCCTTAAATAAATGGTTCCTTCAAGACCTCTATTAGCAGTAGATGAGTAGGTCAGGAGGCTCAGAACTTTGTTCGAATTTTGTAATTGTCCTTAGTCTCAACTATATTATGGAATTATTTTATACCAGATAGTCTGGAATTGCTCTCAGTTGTTTGCTGGATTATTTTCTTTGTTTTCTTTTGCTCTCGATTATATTGTTTTCCCTTTTCCCTTACATTTGAGAGTAGGATTGTGTCTTACTCTTTTCATCTCCAGTGTTTTAGCACAGGGTTTGTTGAATTAATGATAAAATAGTCTCAATGATTTATGATACCTGTGCTTTTAAGCCTTCCAGATTGTTTTTAAAAGTATGTGTGAATACTGTGTATGAAATCAATTCAGACCTTTGGCCATGCAAGTAAAGATGGCTCATCTAGTGATAAAGATAATCCCCTATTACTCTATTTGTTTTAAGATATCTTTGTTGTTTCAAGGCTTATTCTTGACTTTTCTTAACTTTTTCTTGCATTTGTAATTATTTTGAAAATCCACAGTTATTCCCTCCTCCATTTTAAAGATTGAAGAGATGAAAATTTAATTTTTCCAACGAAAGTGAGAATGGGTTCTATTGTATTTTTATTGAAATAATTTATTCTTGGAAGGCACTGTTTTATGGGTATATGAGATTTTAGGGAGGACGTGAGAGAAAGTAAAGGAATTAACATTTATTGAGCTCCTTTCCAGGTATTGTGCTAAATGTTTTATATATATATTTAAACATTTAATGCTTACAGTAATTTCAAAGTCGATGTTAATTTTTCTGTTTTTACAGAGGAAAGCACTGAAGGTCAGAGAAGTTAAGTAACTTACTTAAGGTTATCCAGCTCTTGTTGGAACCAACCTTAGAACCCAAAGTCACTGCCATTTTAAGAATTATTTCTCTCCTTTCATACTAATTGGTAGTGTTTTCTTTATTTAATCCATTAATTCACTGAATACTTGTGGAGAAACCTTGTGCCTGAGACAGGGGATATAGCGATGATCAAGATACACTCCCCTTGTACTCATGGAATTTATAGTGTATCAGGGAAGACTAACAAATAATACAAATATTGTATGACATTTTATCAGTTATTATAATTGAGCAGAAACTATAAAGCACTCTAATAAATAACAAAGAAAGTTCAAATGGAAACAGACAACATAAACCTTGAGGAGCTTCCAGTCCCGTAGGGAAATAAAATGTACGTTTATAAAAACCTAGAATAAACTACATGACAAACTTACCACCTGAAATCAGTATACTTGCATTATGTTACTTTATAAGGTGGTCCTTGTAGAAGTTTCTTCACAGAACTATGATTTAATGTTACGCATCTTGACTTTTATCTAGAATCGATACATACCAAAGGGGACCATGGAAAAAATCTTTTCTTTGTTGCTATCCAAGACACTGTTTCTAATTTGTTTATTAGAAACAAATACGGACCTTAGAGACAAATTCTTCTTAAAATCCGAGTGCTGGGCTTTTTTCTTTCCTTTCTTTCCTTTTTTTTCTTTTGTTTTTAAACAAATGACTGCTTTTTATTGGGTCATTTTTGTTTTGTAAGCCATCCTGTTTCTCTTTGTACTTTGACTGTCAGGAGGCTCAGAACTTTGTTCGAATTTTGTAATTGTCCTTAGTCTCAACTATATTATGGAATTATTTTATACCAGATAGTCTGGAATTGCTCTCAGTTGTTTGCTGGGTTATTTTCTTTGTTTTCTTTTGCTCTCGATTATATTGTTCTTTTCCCTTTTCCCTTACATTTGAGAGTAGGATTGTGTCTTACTCTTTTCATCTCCAGTGTTTTAGCACAGGGTTTGTTGAATTAATGATAAAATAGTCTCAATGATTTATGATACCTGTGCTTTTAAGTCTTCCAGATTGTTTTTAGAAGTATGTGTGAATCTATGTATGAAATCAATTCAGACCTTTGGCCATGCAAGTAAAGATGGCTCATCTAGTGATAAAGATAATCCCCTATTACTCTCTTTGTTTTAAGATATCTTTGTACTTTGCAGGGTATTATGAATTTAGCCATACTGAAGAAAACATTGGAAATGGAAAACATTGGAAATGGTAAACAATTCAATTAGCTGATTTGGGCTGATTTCTTTCTTCTATTTATTGCTGCAGTAAGCAGGAGATGGAAGGCCAACTGGAGGCCAGCATGGGGCATTAGAAAATTCTGAGGTTGTGCATTGAAAGAGCAGGGCTGAAAACTGATGGAATGTAGAGACTTTTTGATTGTTTTTAATAGATGTTATAACCCAACAAAACAGACCTAAGTGAAAAAATGGTTCTGTGCTAGTGTTGTATGTAGACTAATTGGGACATTCTTGAGAGCAGGCAGTAATCCAGGATGTGGATAACGGGGATAATCTCCTTCATATAACAAGAATTAATGCTGCCCTTCATATTCAAAGATAAGTCTGCTTACTCATTGTGATTGATTTTCCAGCATGAGGGGGGAGATGTGCTGAGTTGTCCAGAAGTCTCTGTACTTTGTGATCAGCAAGGCAGCTTGGGGTCAGAATGGGGGTTTGTAGCTAGGGAATAGAAAGAACTAACATCTGTTGATGGGTCAAGCTCTCCATCAGGTGCTTTCACTTAATTGATCTTGCAAAACCACTCTGAGGATGTGGTTACATGTACAGGGTGATTGGGTGACTTGCCCTACTTCGTAAAGTAAGTAAGTAGTGGAGCTGGGATTCAAATATAGGGCTGTTTGTGCGGTGTTCACGTCAATCATTAAAGCTTGATTTTATTAGTTCAGTCTCTTTGGTAGAACAAACTAGATGCAGTTTGTTTAACATCATGAAATACTACTCAAGATCTAATATACTAACAGCTGAAAGATTGTTGAAGTTCCATGTTTTAGCATCTTTAAAAATATATAATTTTTAAATTAGAATATTTAAGAAGCAGCCGTCCCCTATCCCAGCCTCTGCACTTTAGAGGCTACAATTTTCTTTATCTTAGCTGTTTCCTCTTGTGTTTGCTTTCATATTTATAAATATAGTAACTTGCTTTTATTACTATTCTTGGTATAGCAATTTTAGACATTATTGGCTTTCCTCTATGTAAGATATTACTTAGTGTTCCATACATATCTACCTCACCTACCACATGTACATACACTGGCTCTCTCATCCTCCAAATATAGTTATCACAGGTGTTTATTAAGTCAATATTCAGTGTTTACAATATTATAACTATGTAAATATTCACAGCTGAGCCATGTAGAGTACTATGATATCGTTTCCTCTCAATTTTAGTTTTTCCAGGAGTTACTGCTACTTTTTTTTTTCATAGTTTCTTAAGACAGCTATCCTGGAACCTTCATCTCTCCACTTAATGCAATCTGTACTGATTACTTTTAGGCCTATTTCACAGCTGTTAGCCCGGGACTTCTCTTTACATCATCCTTAAAATTCTCTTTGCTCTTTTCCTGTACTGGATCCTCTGTTTCCTGTCCCATATTTTTTTTCTTGGTTTATGCATTTCCTTGGAGTGTGTCCTCTGCTAGTTTCCTGAGAAACGGTACATGGAAGTAAAAACTTTTTGAGATCTTTAATGACTGAAAAAAAAATCTTTCTTCTGCCTTCACATTTGATCAATAATTTGGCTGGGTATAAAATTCTAGGCTGAAAATAATTTTTATTCAAAAGTTCTTTGTTTTCCTTCCAATGTTGTTGTTGAAGTCCAAAGCCAGTCTGACTCTTCATTTGTATTCACTCTTCCCCTTCTGACCCTCAATCTTTAGATACTTTTAGAATGTTTTTAACCCTTAAAATTCCATGATGATATACCTAGGTATGGGTCTTTTTTTCATTTAAGGGCATTCTGTGGACCTTATAAGTTGAGAATTCATGTCCTTTAGTTTTGGGAAATTTATTATTTGGACATTAGGTAAAAGGAGTTTTAGAATTAATTATGCTTCTCAGTTCTTTTTTGAGGCAGAGTCTCACTCTGTTGCCCAGGCTAGAGTGCCGTGGCATCAGCCTAGCTCACAGCAACCTCAAACTCCTGGGCTCAAGCAATCCTTCTGCCTCAGCCTCCCGAGTAGCTGGGACTACAGGCATGAGCCACCATGCCCGGCTAATCTTTTCTATATATATTTTTAGTCGTCCAGCTATTTCTTTCTATTTTTTTTAGTAGAGACAGGGTCTCACTCTTGCTCAGGCTGGTCTCGAACTCCTGAACTCAAATGATCCTCCCAACCTTGGCCTCCCAGAGTGCTAGGATTACAGGCGTGAGCCACCACGCCCTGCCTGCTTCTTAGTTCTTGACACTCATCATGTCGTACAGGATCCTTTTTCTTAAATTTCTGAGCCGGGTTTCTGTTACCCCTAACTGTAACATTGTGGTTGATACATTCCTTGAGTATATGAGAATCATCGTGAAATATGTAGTGGGGGCGTGTATTTATCAATAATTCCACTTTTGGAATGTACACAAAGGAAATAAAACCAGTAGTATGTGTAAGAATGTTGATTGCAGTGTGATTATTCTAATGAAAACTGTTAACAACCTAAAAAATGATCACGATACACTGAGAAATGAGAAAAACAGAACACTAACATAAAAAAATCTCAATGTTGCAAACAAAAACCCAACTTACATTATTTTTTATACTTTTAAAAATATTTCATAGTTTAGGAAATCAGAATACAAAAGTTTTATGTGGAAATTATCTTCCAAATTTTCTACAATAAGCAATATACTAATTATATGATAAGAAAAACTTTCAAAATTTTCAAAATTTAAAGCTGAAAGTATATATTTACCATAATAAAACTTCCCAACCTATCTAAATTACTGAATTTCTATACTTTTGGCTAGAATTTTTTTAGCTCAACATGCTGTTATTTCATCAGAAGTTATGATCTTTATGGTTTTTATGAAGGAGGAAATCTGTCTCTTACCTAATAGTTTAATGGGTTTTGCTTTGCGCTTGTTATATTTTTTAAAGACAAATCTTTCCAAAAGATGACATAAAATTTTCCTTCATGGTGGAAAAAATTTAAAAATTTTTGCAATTTTTTAATTGCAGAAAATTACCTCTATCCAATTCATATTCATTACTGAATTTAATAAGCCCTGTAATTTATCTGTCTTATATACAGTGTAAGGGTTTTCAAATTTCAAATTAAGAATTAGTATATATAGGATATACTTTTTCTTTCAAATCATATTAACAATTCAAAGCCAGAAGTTTAATTTTAATCTTCAATACTAGGCATACAGTGGTCATTCAAATGCTGTGGAAAGAATGAACAGACTAGAAAGTAAAGAGTTTATATAAAGAAATAAAATGGTGAACATGGTAGAATACTAAAATTATAAGAAATATGTTTTTTAAGGGAAATGAACAAGTAAGGAGAAAAATCACAGATGATGTCAAAACCTTTTTAGAAGCTATAAAACAAATGGTTAAATGCTATTTTACTAGCAAAATGGAAAACGCTGAAGCCTAAACACTTGCAAAGGGATAAGTCAGTAAGAAAGCTGATTTACCCTGCCCATAAGTAGGAGGCTTCACAGACAGGAGATCCCACAGGTACCATCCCTTAAAGTAGAGTGAGGAATGGGGCTAAAAACTAGGTTAGTTGAAAGTCTACAAAACAGCAGTAGCATACCCAGATTTCCTCCCCCATTCTTCCTAGCCAGGGAACATCCTTCCCCAGTCCCTTCAGATGTTGAAAGGATTACTCTGAAGAAACTGAGCTAGAGACTCTAAAATGGGTGCTCCAGTGCAGGGGAGGGTGTAAGTGAAGTGCCATATTGAAAACAGGATTATATGAACACAATTAACAGTAAAAACCCCAGCTCCTTTTCTAAAATGAGTTCTCAAAATATGGCAGCCAAGTGTATACCCTCCTGGCAAGAGACTGGAAGCTCTCCTCAGGGAAACTGACCAGCCCAAGAGAAAAGACTTATGACCCCCAAAATGGCCACCGGCTACTCCATCCTTCAGTAAGCCCCCATAGAGGCTTCCAATTCAGTTTTCAGCACTTCACTCTTAAATATGAATGGACAATCACAAGACTACCAGACGTGGTAAAAGCCTCTATTGAGAAAGACAGCAATGGAAACAAGGGAACTTGGAGGAAACAGCAATGAAAACAAAACAAGAAATAAAAAACTATCGGCCAGGCACAGTGGCTCACACCTGTAATCCTAGCACTCTGGGAGGCCAAGGCAGGCAGATTGTTTGAGCTCAGGAGTTCGAGACCAGCCTGAGCAAGAGCGAGACCCCGTCTCTACTAAAAATAGAAAGAAATTAGCTGGACAACTAAAAATATAGAGAAAAAATTAGCCGGGGATGGTGG
>RJWJ010005573.1:0-67508 GCA_004363605.1 Indri indri | reverse complement strand
GGCGCTGCGTCCACCCGGCCGGGCTGGGGCCCACAATGCCCGGCTCTCAGGCCTGCTGGCCGCGCATACAAAGCGCTGCGGGCCATTATCATTCTGGAGCCGCGGTGCCCGCTGCATCTCCTGGTCATTCAGCAGCCCTTAATGACTTGTCAGTCCCTTGCCCTGCCATTTTCTGTCTAATTAATTCTTTTATTGTGCACCGGATAAAGAAAGACAAAGGCCTCCCGGCAATGACGACTCGTTAAGATGCAGCGCCTTCGCCCTGCGCTCTGGCCCGGCACCAGCGCCGCTCCGCCCAAGGTGGGCACGGCCGCCCGCGCCCCTTAACCCTTTGCGGGGTCCCCTGGGCTGGGCGCCCGGCCCTCACCATGCCCCGGGGGAGCGGGGCCGAGGCGGCTGCCGGCCGTCCCCAGAAGGATCCAGCCCTTGGGGACGGGTCTCCTGAGCGTCCCAGGCTGTCCCCAGGCGGACTTTGGTGGGATGGAGCCTCCCAGGCTGGGCCCAGCCCCATCGGGAGAGCCGCGAGGTGCGGGGAGGGGTGTCGCTGCAGGACTGGGGTTCCGGGGACAAGTTGGCTTGAGATAGACCAGCAAGGCCCACGTGCAGCCATGGCCACGCCCAGCCGGGCTCAGTTGGTCCCCAGGCACCTCGGTGTCCCATGGTCACAGGGGAAACTAAGGCACAGGGTAGTGCGCTGGTAGGGGCAGAGCTGCTGACCACCCACCGGCCCACCCTGCCTTCCCTGGGGGCGGGGGGGGCCGCAGCCTGGGAGGCCGGGCACAGCCCTCTGGGTTTTGGTCCCGGGCAGCGGTGGGAGGAGGCAAGTGCTTTGCCGGTTTGGCTTTAATTTTCTTGCTGGCAAAACTGCCCTGTGTCGTCGACAAGAAAAACAATTCGTCTCATGGCTCGAGGTAGTAATGACACCAATAACGGTCCCTGCCGGGCACCTGTGCGAACGCTTGGCCAGCACGGGGCCTGGTCTCACGAGGCCACAGCACCCGGGGCCCCTCCTGTCTCACAGGTGGGGAAACCAAGGCTCTCGCAGGAAGCCCCAGAGCCCACGAAGAAGCAGAGCCCGGGCAGACAGTGCCGGGGATGCTGCCCCACTCGGACGGTCCTCGAGAGGCCGGTGAAACCAAGGCCCAGCCATGTGCTGCTAACTTCTTTCCTCTGAAGGCTCCACAGCCCATCTGGGGACAGACCCGCTCCCTCCTGGACACGGGCCGGGCAGTGGGAAGCGCTGGCACAGGCAGGGACCCCAGGGGCCTTTGAGGGCAGGTGGAGGTGACTGCCCCGTTGCCCACGCTCCTCCCTCCCCGACAAAGATGACAACTCAGGAATGCTGGGGTCCGGGGTCCGGGGACGGGCGGTCCCTGCAGGGAGAGGCGGGCGTCTTCGTGGGCAGGGCCCGAGTGGAGGGGTCTGAGCTGCAGCTCCGGCCACTGCCCCGCCTGATGTGCCCACTGGCCCCGAGGAGGGAGCAAACCACTCGTGGGCAGAGCCATGGCTGGGAGGCCCTTCCCATGGGGATGGCTCTTTGCCCACGCACCTGGCAGGGGCGCCTCGGCCCCCCTCACCTTGGGGTCCACACCAACCCAGGGGTGGAGGTTGGGGATTTGGACAAAGTGCTGGTTCCATGGCCCAAGGCTGGGTCCCGAGTGGGGCTGATTTGTGGTGACGCCTAGAAGAACGTGGCCCAGTCGCCATCCACATGGGGTGTCCAGCTCCTCTCTGGCACCCAGTGGCCACCGCGTCACCACCCGGAAACATGTCACAGAGCCCAACGCCTGGGACAGCAGCCCCAGCAAACCAGAGCTGGGGTTGACAACATCCTCCATCCTGGCCTGGCTGGGGCCTGGCATCCGGGCAGACGCTGGCGAGGAAGGGTCCCCACGCCAGGACCCCGAGTCTACGACACCCCGCTCGGGTGCCGTCCCCTCACTGCAGCCTCCTGCCCCAGGGGACTGAGAGGGTCCCGGCTCTGCCTCCCCCAGGCAGCTGCTGGGAGGACGCAGGCCCTCCTGGAGGTGACAGCCACGCCGGCCAAGCTCACCTCCCAGCGGAAAACCTGCCCCAGAGCCACACCGTCCCAGGACGCCCGGGGGCTTTCCCAGACCCCCAGCACTGGGCGGCTGTCAGCCCCACTTCCCCTTTCGGTCTGAACAGGGCATTCTGTTCGGCTGAGATCAGAGACGACGCTCTCCGCTCTGGGTGAGGAAATGAAAAATAAGGAACTTTTCCCGCTGGCCTGTCCAGGACGGGCTGATGCGAGCGCTGCGGGGGGCTCGGCTTGGGAGGAGCTTGCACTTGGAGCCCGGCCAGCCTCGGAAAGAACATCGTCAGCTGGGGGCTCTTGGGGGGCTCGCCTTCTGCAGCAAAACCCACACCAGCCAGAGGGCCGGGCAGCAGCCTGACCCCCGGGAGCAGCCCTGGGGACCCGGTGCCTGGAGGCTCCCAGGACCCCTGGCCTGAGGGGTTCCCAGGGGGTGGGGGGCGCAGCGTGTCAGCAGCCAGGACACAGGGAGGGGCGGGGAGAGCAGGGACGGAGCACAGGGAGGGTGCAGAGAGCCGGCTGCAGCGTGTGCCTCTGGGCCAGGCGGGGTGTGGGTGCACCATGAGGGGGGTGGGGCAGCCCCGATCGCCACGAAATGCAGATGTGGGAGAACCCACAGGAGGCACCCCTGGGCCTGGGCCAAGGGGGCTTCTTACCGTGCAGCAAGTCAGATGGAGGGTCCGGGCCCCCAGGAGTTAACACGCAGGAGCCCCGCCAAGGCCAAACAAAACTTGAGGGCCTTCCAGCCCTTGGGAACCTGGCAGGCCCCAGCGCGGATCCCAGGCTGTGGGGGGGTCGGGGGGGGGTGCGGGGCTGGTTGGCTTTGTCAGTTAGCCGGACGCCTGGGGTTTTCCTTGGTTCAGGGTGTCAATGCGTGAGCTTGGAGGGCCATATGGACCCGGACAGCCCTTGGCTGGACACAGGACAGGCTGGGCCGGTTCCATGAAGGCGGCAGGCTGGGAAGGCTGTGGCATCAGGAGCCTGGCGGTGGCAGCCCCTCCCCAGATGCCCCCGCACCTGGGGGCCTTGGCACGGCCGATGTCAGGAACCCTCTTAAAGCTGCGCAGCTCTCCGCAAACGCTGCCGCTGGCAGGGCCTGGAGCGGGAGCCCCGGAGTGGGCTGGGGAGGGTGGCGGCTGGGCAGGCAGGGGCGGGGTGGGTGCCCCCACCGGGGCCACCCCATTAAAACTGCAGATGCAGCTGCCCCTCCTGTTTGGGTTCTCGTAAGAAGCACAATCCTCCCACCCCCAGACCGAGGTGCCTTGAGAGGCAGCGTCCACGTCCGCGTGGCACAGAAGTGGCGGCCCCAGCCCAGAGCAGCCGTGCACCCAGGAGGCCTGGCAAGGGGACCAGGCTGTCCCCGTTGGCTGTCACTCCCCACAACCACTTTCTCCCTAGAAACTTCCCTCCAACCAGACAGCTCTGCCCAGTCCCCGCGGGGCGGCTTTTATCCCACTCCCAGCCTGGCTCCCGGCCAGGGCCCGAGAAATGCCATGGGCTCCCGGCACTGCGCAGCCACCCAGAACCGGCTCCGGGACTCGCCTGGGAGGGAAAACAGGCCCCGATCGGGCCCCCCTGTGCCCACCGAGGCCCCCCAAGAAGGGAGACACGGCCCCGCTTCCCAGAGGCAGCTGCGGCAGAGTCGGGGAGGGTTAAACTGAGACTCCAGGCCCACGCGCGCCTCACGGGTGAGGGGCTGCCCTGCCTCAGTGGGACCCCGCGTCGGCCTGCTCGGGGAGCAGAGGCCAAGCCTACGCCGAGAGCATCAGACCTTCGCCGCCAGAGCTCATGGAAAGCAACACACAAAACGCAGCCCACACAGATAAAAAGCACTTTTTTAATTTTATCAAACTGATCTGTACAAAAGTTAGTGTTGCTTGGTCAGAAAGTAGCGCATTGCAGTAGGTGAGACAGCACGTCTTCCCGGACTCGGCGCCGAGAAACAGACCACATAAAACCAGTTTGCCGCCGTCCCCCCACCCCCAGAGAGAGGTGCAAAAAAAAAAATTTTTTTTTCTAGAAAAAGGTAGGAAAAGTAGAAAAAGTAAAAAGAAGCGACCTCTCAGATGTATTTACATTTACAAAGTTTTAAAGGCACGAGTTTCCACGAAGTAGGCGGTTATCATATGCTCAGCCAACAGCAGAAGCAGTGTAGCTAAATCAGCTTCTCTCTTCTAACACTAAGGACCTAACGTTTAGTGGAGAAGGTTTAGTTTCACAGCTTGGTAGGTGGCGCTGGGTGCCTGCAGCCAAGATCCTCGCATCTCTGAAGCCACCCTCCCCCGGAAATTCCTGTCTTCCGCCACCTGGCACGCTGTGGGCAGGACCAGCACTGCCGCCCAAACCCCAACCTAACCCTGGGCGCCCGGACACCCGACCCGATCACAGACGCTACAAGGCAACCCCTTCTCCTCCCGAGGGTTTCTGGCCACTGAGCAAGAGGGGGAGCTTCCTAGCGGGGGGCAGGGCAGGTGTCCTCCCCAAACGCCCCGAATCTGAGCACTGAGATGCCGCCAAGGCTGCGACCCTCCTCCCCGCCGGCCCCAGAGCAAGCTTCCCGGCTTCCATTTTGTCTTAAATTCTACTCTTTGCACAGATTACTTCATTAATTAAAGATAAAATAACACGGAACATAAATACATCTTTAACAGCTTTCAAAACAAACACGTTTAAGCTTCAAAAATAAAAATTACCAAAAAATAAAACAAAAAGAGAGAAGTTTTGTTAAGCACAGCCAAACCTTGCCCGGGAGAACTGACTACAAGGAGCGCCGGGATCTCACAGGCTGGTCCCCGGGCGCTCGCTCGCGTGGACGAAGCCCGAGTGTGTGACGCACCACCTGCCGTCCCGGGAGCGTCCTCGTCGGTGCGAGGGGGTCTCCGTGCCCAGGCGGGCCTGGAGCTCGGGCAGCCCCCGCCGAGACCATGGGCCTCCCCGTCCTTTGCGCTGCTTTGCACAGAGACGTGAACCCCAGGAGCTGGTGTCCGCCGGCCACACAGAGGAGGGACGAGTGGCTGTCCTTCGGGATTCCAGTCACCTCAAAGAGGGAGAAGGAAGGAAAAGAGAGTGCCGTCCCTCGGCAGAGGCTTGGAGACCCGCAGGCCTCAGGCCATCGGTGACAGAGGCATTTTGGCAGCTTCAGCAGGCACTTGGTGGGCGACCCCAGAGGCAGCCGCTCACAACCGGGAGGCCCGGGGGCCTGGCCTGTCTTGGCCGAGAAGAGGCTGTCCTCCGCCGGTGGGAGCCCCCCTCCAGGGCGCGGCAGCCTCAGGGCCTGGTCAGCGTGGTGTACACGGGCTGGTCCCAGTTACTGGTGGGGCTGTGGGTGGGCGGCAGGGACAGCCCGTTGAGCAGGGGCGAGGCGTAGGGCCGGCGCGGCGAGTGGAAGTAGGGGTACTGGTAGAGGCTGGACGGGTAGCCGGGGTAGGGGCTGTAGTAGCCGGAGGCCTGCAGGTCGGTGTAGTCACACTGCGAGCTGGCGAAGGAACTGGAGGCCGTGGCAGGGGCAGCCGTGGTCACGCTGGCCTGGGCGCTATAGGAGCCGTAGTCGGCACGGCCGGGCGAGCCGTGGGGCTGGTCGCCATAGTGGCTGGGGCTCAGCTGCTCCGTCTTGATGTGCGGCCTCGGGGGGCCGGCCTCGGAGGGGGAGGCCGAGCCCTGCGGGGCGCCCTTGTGGGCCCACACAGGGGACGCGCCAGGGTGAGAGTAGGAGGCGCCCCCGTAGGATCCGGCGGCGGCCTGGCTGGGCTCCGCGGGCAGGGCCGAGTGGCCGTTCAGGGGCAGGTACTGGTCGAACTCGTGGACGTCGAAGGTGTCCATGTTGCCGATGACCTCGCTGCTGAGCTCGGAGATGTCCACGTTGCTGAAGTCGATGTTCTGGCGCCCGCTGTCCACCAGGCGGCGCCCTTCCAGCTTCAGCTCCGGCTTGGCCCCGCCACCGGCGCCCGCCTGGTGCAGGTCGGCCTTGGGGGTGGTGGGCGGGGTGGGCGGCCCATGGGTCTGCCCTGCGGAGAGAACACACTGCAGGGATGAATGCCCCTTCTGTGGGCGCGGGAGGGGCCGCGGCCGGCCACGAGGGGAGGGACACCGAAAGCTAACTGCCGCAGGTAGGAATGAACAGCTTTTTGTTTCTTTATGTTTCCCAGAAATGCCAGCAAAGTCAGACCCAGACTTCGTTCCTTGGCCAAGAAAATTCCGTTAAGCGCAGTTCTACGGGAAGACCTCGGCCCATCCCGGGAGACCGCGGTGGGAGTAGAGGGCGGCACGCGGCAGCCGCGGTGAAACCACACACGACCTCCTCCCCGGCACTGCCGAGCAAACCCGGGCTCCAGCCAACATGGCCAAGGCCGCTGGGCTGCCAGGAGTCCACCCGCCCGTCCGACCCTGGGGCTGGGGCTGCCACTGTGCGGGCTGCTCTCCTGTTAGCACAGCCGGTCTGGCTGGGCCCCACTGAAAACACCCACCTCCTGGGGCACGGGACCAAGGGAAGCCAACAGAGACGGCTGAGAAGCCCCCTCGTGGGTCAGAACCAGCTGTGCTGGGCAGCCAGGGAAGGAGGCTCCCTGTTGGGCATCTGCGCTGGGCTGGCAGTGAGCGCCGCCCCCACCGCTGTGGCTCAGCCTGGCCACGGCCAGACACCCAGACACGCCCCTACCTGCTCCCCGCCCAACTCTCAGATGCCACGGGGGCCCTGGCGCCCACCTGTGTGGTCACCGTGGTGGTGCGCGTCACCGAGGCCCGCATCGGCCTTGTACATGGCGCCGCCAGGGTGGTGGCCCAGCTCGGCGCCCGAGTCCGAGTCGCTCTGGCCGGTCTTCACGCTCTTCCTGCGGCGCGGCTGGTATTTATAGTCCGGGTGGTCCTTCTTGTGCTGGACACGGAGCCGCTCCGCCTCCTCCACGAAGGGGCGCTTCTCGCTCTCGCTCAGCAAGCTGCAGGGCACAGGGCGGACGCAGGGATGGCCAGGGGCCCCACGCATCATGCCCTGGGGCTGGCAGCAGACAGGCCCGAGGGCCGAGGTGCAGGGAGAGGACAAGACGCCCTGGCCAGGGAAGCTGCCACAGGCGCAGCCCTCACCGAAAAAAGAAGGCGGTGCCTGCCTGGGGGGCTGTGTGCTGTTACAGCCAAAGGAGCGGCCCCAAACCTCTGTCTTTCTCCTCTTACTGCCCCTTCCCAAGCCTGTGTGTTCCCTCCCTTTGGAGCTTTCCGAGGGAGACAGGCAGGACCCGGCCGAGAATTAGCTGTGGACAAAAGCAAGGCTTCCCGGGAACTGTGCTGGACCCGGCGGGCAGCCGGGCTTGCAGCCGCCCCCAGACTTAGAAACGCTGGGGACACCCAGGCGTTTGTCCTCCCTGAGCCTCGGAACCCACGTTCCGCACAGCTCCCCTCCAGCTGCCGGGGCAGGGCTCAGGGGAGCAGGGCTGTGCCCCAGGTCGCGACAGAAGGCAGGAAGGGCAGGTTTGAAAGCTCCAAGCCCCCGTTCACCAGGCGAGGAGCAAGAAACAGGGAACCAGAGCCCCAAACCCACAGACTTCCATTTTAAACCCAGGTGGAGGACGCTTGGTGGGGGTGGCCTGTTCCCGGCAACGAGTCCTCCACTGCCGTGTCCTACTTTCTGCCAACGGCCAGCGTGTGCACAAAGCCTGCCTCTGCCCGGCAGCTCCCTCCTCGTCTCCCCTCCATCCTTCCCTGCTGCGGGCACAGAAGCGGCCGGGAGGGGCCGAAGCTGTGGGGAAGGCAGCGGCTGGACAACTGGCACCCCGTAAACCTGCCGGCCCCACTCCCTCCCATGGGCGTCCTGGGAGCCCTTTCCAAGAAGGGCTCCTCCGGGGAGCTGCAGGACGCCGGCTCCCGCGCCTGGCCGGCTCACAGTGGCTGTGGGTCACCTCGCGGTGCCAGCCATGGCCCCCGGCAGCATGTCCCCAGAGCTGGTCAATGTGCCCGAGAGCGTACACACCACAGAGGCGCACATGCCACAGCTGTCCTGGCAGACCCAGACCCACGCCTGGTGCGGGATCTCGCCCGCAGGGTGCTTTCCCACTCGGGTCGCGGAGCCGGAGTAGGCCGGCGTGGGGTTGCCGCCTCCGAGCCCCCGCGCTCCCCCAGGCCCCGCTCGCAGCCCGAGGCCAAGCGGCCAGGGTCCCCGCTCCCCGCCCCCACGCGTCCTGGGGAAGGTGCACTCACCGCCACAGCTTGCCCAGCGTCTTGCTCAGCTCCGCGTTGTGCAGGTGCGGGTACTGGTCCGCCAGCTTGCGGCGCGCCGCCTGCGCCCACACCATGAAGGCGTTCATGGGCCGCTTCACGTGAGGCTTGGCCTTGAGCGCGCCGCCCCCGCCCCCGCGCACGGGCATGGGCACCAAGCTCCAGTCGTAGCCCTTGAGCACCTGCGACACGGCGTCGCGGATGCAGGCGGGGAAGCGCTCGTCCGCCGCCTCGGCCGCGTCCCCCCGACCACCGCCCCCCGTGCTCCCCGCGCGGCCCAGGCCCTCGGAGCCCGCGGGCGACGGCGGCGCGTCCGAGTCCGAGTCCTCCACGTGCGACATGGAGCTGGCGGTGCCGGACGGGCTGCAGGGCGGCTGGGCGCGGGCCTCGCTCATGTCCAGCATCGGGGCTGCGCGCGGAGGGGCGCGCGCGGGGAAGTGCACCGGGGCCGGCGCCCGGGCTGCGCTGCGGCCGCTCCGGGACCCGAGGTCGCCGCGCGGTGGCCCGACCTTCGTCGCCACCGCCGCCTCCCCAACTCGGGGTCCCCCGCCGCCGACGTCGCAGCTCCGTCCCGGCTCCGAGACCCGCAACAAGTTTCTTTAAGCGGAGCCCGAGGCCCCTCCCCCACCCGTCTCCCCATTGGTCGGGGCGCTCCCCCCCCCATGGGGGCGGAGCGCGGCCGCCCCCGCCCCCCCACCCATAAAGGAAGCTCCGCGGTTCCCGCTGCGCCCCCGCCCGCCCCGCCCGGCGCCGCACCACGTGGGCCCGTCGCGCCCAGCATCCCAGGACCCGCGCCCTCCCGCCTCCCCGCGCCGAGAGCTCCCCTTCCTGGGGGACCGGGAATGAAAAAGGGGGCCCGGAGGGCGGGCGGGGGCTCTGCGGCGCGCGCTCCCCTGCGGGCCCGTGGCCGCTCCTCGGTGGGTCCGCCCCCAGGCCCGATGCTCAGCAAGGCAGCAGGTCCCCGGGGCCACCCCCAACACACGCTGCCCGTCTCGAGCCCCGACGTCTCGCCCGCAACCCAGAGGCGCCGGGTCAGCTACCGCCTGCCCGCGGCCCGGGGCAGGGTCCGCTCAGCCGCGCAGCGCCGACGCCCGGGCTCCCCGTCCGCCGGTGGGCGCGACGTGCGGGAGCCGCCAGCTCGTTCCGCGCCTGCGGGCAGCGCACGTCCAGGTAACGCGCGCCCGGGAGCTGGGAGATCCCAGGTTGCCCTCCCCATCCGGGCGCGAGCGCTGGCGGGGGCGCGGTCCCGGGCCGGGCGGCTGGAGGGGGCGGGAGCGCTGGGCGGGGCCTGGGCTGACCCCGGCTGCCGAATCCCTGAGGCCACCAAGCGGGTGGCGTGGCCGGACGCGGGGGCCTAGGGCCTTCCGGGTGTGACCCCGGGGTTGGAGGCGCAGAGGCCCTCTGGCGCGGCGGCTCTGGGTGGTCCGACGGAGGCGGAGGCCGCTCCTTGGCCTCTGCGCCTGGGCGCCTGGAGAGGAGGAGGGAGTGGGCGTCGGGGTCGGAGAGGGGACATTTCCCTCGAGGCCAGCGCCGAGCCACTGCTGCGAGTCCCCGCCCGCGGCCGCCCCCGCGAGTTGGCCCCAGGCCCGCAGTCCTCGAGCGCGGCCCGGATTCTGCCGACCAACGCGTGAGAGGCGACAGCCCCGCCGCCCCCTTAGGCGGCCGATGCGGGACTCGTGCGTCTCCGAGGTGTATCCCGCGAGACCCGGCCACCCTAAGCAAGGGTGCCAGGTCCCCCAACCGCGCACGGCTCCCGCGTCACCTACGCCTGGGCCAGTGGCCACTGCAGTCCCGGAGTGGCGCCGCCTCCGACCGGGCCGGCAGAAGGGCCTGGTGTTCCCAAACGGCAAGTTGGCAGCTCCACTGGAGCTTACCAACCTCGGGCTCGCTCTGGCCGGCCGGGAGGTGTGGCCCCCGAGGCTGCCCGGACCCGGACCCGCAGCCTCACATTTGGAACGGATGGTACCATGTCCAGGAGCTGGGGCTTCAAGGCGGGCCTTTCCCGGGAAGCATGGGCCTGGGGACTGAAGAGCCAGGGCCAGACTCTTGCCACCTGCCCGCGGTGGAGGGGAAGGTGCCCTTGTCTGGGCACACAGGGCCGACCCGGGGTGGGGCGTGGGGAGCCTTGGGGACGGCCACCAAGGTGAGCTGTGCGCTGGGAGGCTCCACCTGAGCTGGGTACCAGAGTGGCTGTGCTGTCCTCCCTTCCACCATCTGTCACCTCTGGCTCTGTCACCTGCCAAGGAAGATCCCTCCCCACCAGTCTGCCGCTGCTCCCCGTGGAAGCCCCGCCTTTCACCAAGGTCCCTGCCTTGGTCCTCAGTGGTCTGCACAGTATAACCTGTGGGGGCCCGGGTGGGGGTGCTGCCAGGGAATTCACGGACCTTGTCGCCAGACCTTGGACCTGGCAGTTGAAAGCAGGGGTTTAAGTGGAGGGAACAGGGGTGGGGGACCTGGCCCAAAAGTACTGCCTCTCACACCCACCTTGGTCCCTGGGGAGCAGACTTGCACCCCTCCCTCGGCCTGGGGTGGCCCTGGGGCAACAGGTCTGCAGGGCTCCGTGTTGCCAGGGCAGACAACGCAGAGGTTTTTGTGGATGTGGGGGATGGCTCCCCACCCACCGACAAGGGCACCACACTCATGTCCCCACCCCTGGGACCCTTGGGGGAGAGGACACAGAGCCCAGGAGTCCAGCACCTGGCCCAGGTCACACAGTGGTCAGTTAGGGCCGTCCAAGGTCCTACCTGGGCCACAGTGACCACCCAGGGGCTGGCAGGAGGTGCTGGTGGGTGGCCCTGTCACACCTGTGCAGGCCACCGTGGGGTGAGTGGGGAGGGGCACAATCCCTGCCAGGGGTGGGCCCGGCTGGCCCAGAGGGCATCTGTGCACGTCCCCGGAACACGGGTGTGAGCGAGGGCCTGGCCCCTCCTGACCCAGCTCAGGGCCCAGGCCCTCGAACTCCGTGTGGGCTGCAGGGACGTCAGCCTGGTCTCTGGTCCATCTTGCAATCCCCAGGGCAATGCCAGAGCAGTGTGTGGCCTTCCTCCTCTGTTAGTGCAGACTCAGTTCTGCCTCGGCTGCTAGCTCCTAAGAGGACCCAGGGACCTGGCTTTCAGAGAGGGAGATGTCTAGGGTCGGTCCGTGTGTTCCCAAGTATTGATGAAGCACCTGCTGTGTGCCGGGGGGCTTTCCGCAGTGGCACTCCATGCTCCTCCCGAAGATGCTGGCCTTGGGGCGGGGGAGGTAGCCAGCAAACAAGTAGCATCTCCAGGGCAGAGGTCTTTGTCACTGGGTGGGGTGGGGGGTCTGTAAGAAGGGGTGGTCTGGGGAAGCTCCTTTGAGCCTTTGACAATTAGGCTGAGACCCGAAGCTTCCTCATGGAGAGAAGAAAAAGCATTCCCGGGGTGGGCGGCATGTGCAAAGGCCCTGTGACAGCACCAAGCACAGGGGATTTGATGATAGAGGCCCTGGTGGTTGAAGAGTTGAGGGGCAGCTGTTGGAGCCACCACTGTGCCCACCTCTTGGGCCCCACGTCCTCATGAGTGGGCCCCATTTCCCCCTCCCCTCACCCCCTCTTCCCTTCCCGGACCTGCTGGGCTGGCACGGCCCCCCCACACAACCCTCATGGCAGCTTCAAGGAGAGGGTCTAAGCAGTGGAACTGGAACCAGGTGTGGGAAGTTGACAGAAAAGAGGTTTCTAGACCCCCACCCTGCAGAGGCGCCCAGGGCACCTGCGCAGAAGGGATATGGCTGGAGGGTGCTGCCCACACCCTGAGAGGCCAGTCTCAGCCCGTGGGGGCCTCCAGGCCACAGACCCCACACAGCCCACTCCTGGGCTTCTAGGGATGGCGCCCCTGGAAGGCTGTGTGTGGACAGCGGTGTGATGTGCCGTGTGTTTACTTGTGCGTGTGGTGTGTGTATTCTGGGTGTGGTGTGTTTGTGTTTGGGGGGTGTATGTGGGGGTGTGGTGTGTCTGTTGTGTGTTTGGGGGTGTGCACAGCATGTGTGTTGGGCTGCAAGGCTGAGCGCCCTCGTGGAGCGGCACGGCTGTCCCTCCCTGTTGGTCCCCTGTGGTCCCGCCCACCAGCCGCCTGGCCCAGCGAGGCCGTGTCTGAGTTTTGTGCGGACTCCAAGGGAAAAGCGCTGGGGGCAGGTGGAGTGGCCTGTGTGTCCACAGCCCTGGCCTGGCCTCCCGGCCGTGTGCTCAGAGGCAGTTGGCGTCGCATCCCGGCGAGGCCTCGGAGGTTAATTGGTGCTTTTAATTACCGGCTGGTGTCGCAGAGACGAAACAGCGGATGGGTGCGCAGCTCTGAGCAGCGGCTGGGTGGAGACAGCCGCCTGCCCCGCGGATCCCTGGAGAGGCCGGAGGGGCTCACGGGGCTCCACCCAGGGTCCCCCCTTCTGGAGCTGGCCTCCTGGTAACAGGCTTGCGGGGCTCGGGAACAGCCTTCTGCTGAGCCCCACGACGTAGCGTCCCCGGGGTGCTTGCAGTGCTGGCTGGGGCCCGAGTTCTGGTCTGGGTCAAGGCTGGCCCCTTGCTCGGGGTGACGTCTGCTCGGGACTGGCCCTGTCCATTCCTTGCCCTTTCTGCAGCCCTCGGACGCGACAGAAACCACCCTGTGCTCCTTGCTCCTGGCCCTGCAGGAGCGGAGTGTTCCGGCGCCTGTCCCTCCATGTCATCAGCCCTGCCCTCCTCCGTGCACTGGGAGCCCCTGATAAATGGACCCACACTCCTGGGTGGCCGTCCCCGTTCTGAAAGGGTTTCAGGGAGGGGGGCCCGGCGCTCATTTCTCCCCAGCGGCAGGTGCGCGCACGGATCACAGATGCGTCGGGAACCGCTGTGGTCCCCGCCACTCTGCGTCCATCGCCCCGTGCCGCTAGCGGGTCCCCACACTCCCTGCTGTGCCCTGTGTGCCCCTCCTCTCAGTCGGGGCTTGGGGTGGAGCGGACACCAACAGCACCGTCAGCTCTTGGCGCTGCGTGTTCCACGGCGGGCAGAGGTGCTTCTGCAGCCAAGAATCACCTGCAGGCGGGGCCAGGGGTCTCCACGAGCAGCGAACCACGGAGGCACCTTCCACGAGGGAAGCCGAGTCTGTCGATGATATTTGAGACTTGGGGTCTAGCCGTCCCTGCTCTGGACGTTTCCGTCCCATAACGTAGATTCCCTTCCGCAACTGTGCCTTGCACCAGAAGGTTCTGTGATAGACACGTGGACCTCCAGCCCCATTCTGGGCCTCAACCCCTGGATCCGGGTCCCCAGCCCATCTCTGAGCCCCAGCCCACCCTGGGCCCAGGCTCTTCTTCCAGGTATGAGCTCCTTGGAGAAGCCACCCCAGGGCCTGCGGAGAATTTCTCAGGCCCACCAGTGGGAGGGAAGCGGGACAGTGGTGGGACTCTCATTTCAGAGAAGCAGCCTTCTGGGCCCAGACAGGCTGCCACGACCAGTGTCCGTCCTTCCAAGCTCGACTTTCGGATTTAATGAGGCTTCTTGCCCAAAGTGCCCAAATTTGAAACCTGCCAAAGCAGACCCGCTTCAAGTATGATTAGGGAGGAAAATGGTGGCTCAAAATAAACATGTCACAAAGAAAAATCCCTTTCCAGTGAGGGGGCTCTGCCCGGCTCAGGTGCTGACCTCCTCTGCCATGATGGAACGTTCCAGAGAACCATTAGCACCACGGGCAAATTAAAACACACCCCGTAAAAAGATCTCTGCTGTCTCCCAAGTATTTATTTTTCTGAACATGCTGAAGGAAGGTTTGATTAAGATGCCCTCGGGCGGGTACGTGGGCAAAGTGGAGGAAAGCAGCGTGGTTCTCAGCAAGACAGATGGTGCTGCTTCGAGGGGCTGCAGTCGGGAGGCTCAAACCAGAGTCTGCAGCAAAGCTTTGCTCCCAGAGGCTTGTGGGGGGGGGGGGTGCGGGAGACATGAGATTCCTGGGTCTGCCTTTACACCGATTCCTGCGGGCCTGTGTATCCGGGGCTGTTTGTTACACAGCACTGCTGTGGCAACTGTTGACCGATACGCTGACTGATACTTCTCTGTGTGCAGAGTGCAGCCCCTTGGCTTCCAGTTTGTAACCTCTTGGTGGGGCAATTTCCAAGACTTCTTCCAGTTCAGAATATGAATTCCAGGAGAAAAAAAGTTACACATTTTTTTTGTGCCACAGGACCCCACAACCAGAGAACATGACTGCGTTGGGAGGTTTTCTTCCCACTCTGCCTACGAACCACGCTTGCTGGCTCGCAGGCCTACACAGGGCCACATCTTCCGGGGTACAGGGGCAGGAGCACTGGTGCTGAAGGAGACTGGGCCAAGCAGAACAGCCGCCCGTGAGTCACCGTCCCAGGATGGCCGTCAAATGGCACGACACCTGCTCACCCGCCCCCACCACACCTGCCAACCTCACTCTGGGGGTGTTGGCCGCTGGACAGCCACAGCGGCATCTGCCCAAACCGACTGCCCTTCCAGAAGGGTTAGCACCGACGGGTCCTGCGCCCCTCCTTAAACAGATTTCAAGACATGAAAAATTGGGGTAAATGAAGGGTGCACGATTAGATTCGGGCCCAAGCTGGGTTCTCGTGGGTGCCAGAGACAGCTGCAACTGAATGTCAGGGACAATGGCCCTGATGCGGCGGGAGATGCCAGGCCGGGGTGCCGAGGGGACAGCTGGACGAGGTGCTGACAGGGGCTCATTCCACTGTGAAGCCGGCCCGCAGCTGCTGGGAGCGCAGCCAGCCCCTGGCTGTGTGTGCCTCGGTCCTGGGGGTGGTGCTGGCAGAGGCCGGGACAGTGGGGACAGTCCGCCCTGGGCGTCCACCGCTTGAGCTGGCGGCTCCTCTCAAGGCAGCACCTCCCACTGTCTCCCGAAGCACAGGGCAGCCCTGGGGCAGCCTCTCCTGTCTGCTGGACCTTTTCTCACATGGTTTCTGCTCCACGGTGTGAGTTCAGGAGCCCCTCTGGCTCCCGTGGGCGGATCCTTGCCACCTGAGGCCCGCAGGGCGCTGAGCTGCAGGGAGAAAGGACACGTTCAGAGACCCCGCCTGGCAGGTGGCCCCCCTCCCCAGCACAGATCTTCCAGGTGCTGCAGCTTGGTCTGGGTTTGCAGAGGTTTCTATTTTTCTAAGTGAAGCACGATCTTATGGAGTAAGGCACACCCGTGTCTAAACGTTATTTTTAAATTGCCAGATGCTCCTTTGTGCAGATGAAGAAGCAGGTTTGGTGTAAATGGCAGGACCCGTTCAGGCAGGGGACAGCAGCGCCGGCCCGGTGACTCTGCAGCCACACCAGTCCAGGATTGTCTTTTGTTGTTTTGTTTTGGTTTTACTTCTTTTAAAATCGGGGTGAAATTCACATAGCATAAAATTAACCGTTTCAGGTGGTATTTAGCACATCCACCATGTTGCACAGCTCTCTCCTAGACCTAGTCCCAGAGCGTTTTCATTGCCCCGGGAGGAAACACACCCACTAAATGGTCCTTCCCGCACTGCCCCAGCCCTGGCAGCCACGACTCTACTTCCCTTCTCCGTGATGTGCCTGTTCTGGACATTTCACGTGAATGGAATCGCACATCACGTGGCTTCCGTGTTGGTCTTGTCTCGCTTAGCTTGGTATTTTTGAAGTTCGTCCACATCGTAGAGTGTCAGAACTTTCTTTCTTTTTAAGGCTGAGTAATAACCCAGAGCACTTTGGATCACATTCGGGCTGCGATGGGCAAGAACGGAGCCTGTCCTCGGCCAGGCCCTGCCCCACGTGACCCAGGCCCAAGCCCAGCCCTAGGTGGTGGACGGGCCCCACAGGAAACTCAAGCGCAGGAGCTCCCTGCAGGCCCTGTGCACACCCGGAGCGAGCCCAGAGCCCGGCCGGAGCCTGGAGCACCGGATGCGGAACAAGGGCCCTTTTCTGCTCTGCACAATGCCCCATTGTGCTCTTCCGGGGGGGTGCGGGGACAACGCAGCCCCAGCGAGGGGATGCTGGGAACAAAGGGGCCCTTTGTGAGGACTGCCCCCACCTGAAATGCAGCACCCAGGGTCACACCTGATGCTAGAGCTGTCCCTCCTGGCCATCTGTCCCCTGGGCAGCTCTGGCATCCAGGCAGGGATCCAGAAGTCCTGCAGCTGGGGCTCAATGAGGGGCGGGGAGGTGCGGGTCGTGGGGTCCCATGGGAGGACTGGGTGCAGGGCGCAGGCTGGGCTCACTGTTCCTGCCATCCTGGGGAGCATAATGCCCTGCCCGGAACACGCTTGCTCCGCCCACCGCAACCCCTTTTACACAACCCACTTCGCAGCTGGGCTCCCAAGGGAGGGGTTTTCGTGGAGAAGAAAAGGAATTAAAGTCACACTGTGAGCTGTCCACGTATGCTGTCGCCCAACACGGGGCAGGATGGAGGCTGGGAAGGGGTCCCCGCAGGTGCCGCGCTGGGCTAGAGTTGGGAGAGCCAAGGTCCAGCCAGTCCCTGCCTTCCTGAGGCTCACACTACGGTGGTGAAAATATAATTAAACAAGCAATGAAGCTGGATCATTTGACCACACAAGTATTAATGTTTTATGTCAAAACCCTGGGAATGAAATTGAGAGGCTGGGAAAAGCTGTAAAAACAAAAACAAACCCAGGTCAAACATTTGCATTACACACAAAAGAGCAGCATTTCATATGTAAAGAGCTCTCACAAATAAATAAGGAAAAACCCACACCTCAAAGATTTCCTTCTGAGAGCCCCGAGTGTGTCCCATTCCAAGGACCGGGACCCCCACCCCTAGGGACCTGCGGCCCTGCCCCGCCGCGGGCCTGAGCGCCCGGGTCAGAGTGCGGACTCGCCGGGGCGCGGCCTCCATCAGCGGCACTAGGTCGGTGGCACTCAGGCCCCAGAGCGGCGGAAGAGGCCAGGCCGGGGCCCCTGGCGGGCGGAAGGTTCCGGGGGGTTGTAAGGCCCCGCCCGGCCCAGGCCCACAGCCCCGCGCGCTGGGAGCGGCGCCCGCCCGGGAACGCGGGGCAGGAGCGCGCCAGGGCCACCGCGGCGACGGCCGGAACCAGCAAGCGGGGTCGGCCACGCGCCCCTCCCGCACCCAGCCCCGCCCTCCCGGCCGCAGCGCCCGAGAGGCCGGCGGGGGCGGGACTCCGCTGTGGGCGGGGCCTCCTGGGCGGAGGCGGGGCGTCCGGGAGCGCGGCCCTCCCCGCGCATGCTCCGTGCCGGCCCAGCAATGGCTGCGCGCGAGACGTCGTTGAGGAAGCGGAAAACCGGGGACGCGGACCCGGCGCCTGGGTCGCCGCCCGCTGCGGACAGCCCGGCCCGCCTCCGCTCGGGCACCTTCTGGCTGACCAGGATCGTGCTCCTGAAGGCCCTGGCTTTCGTTTACTGTGAGTGCCGGGCAGGCCCGGGCTCCCCGCCGCGTCAGCAGCGCCGCGCGCCCCCGCCCCGCCCCCACGCACGCCCCGCACCTCCCAGCCCCGCGGCCTCCGCGCCCGGCCCCTCCTCGCTGCGGCAGTCTGGGTGAGGCGAGGCGAAGCGGGCAGGGGACCGGGGAGGGGAGGACGGGGTCGCTTAGCAGTGACCGCACTTGGCCCCCTTTGCCGTCCGTGCCCGCCCGCCGGCTGTCGTCTCCTGGACCCCTCCTGGTGCCCCCCAAAGTTGGCACAGTGCAGCTGTGCGTGGCGGTGGCGGCCCCAGGGCCCCTGCCCCGAACCTCGGAGTCACCCGGCTCCGGCTCGGGGTCAGGTCGGGGGTTTGCGTGCGCCCGCTGCCCCATGGCACACGGCAGCCCCGCTGTAAGGCGTGAGAAGTTCCCGCTCTTTCCCCGGCCTCTGCAGCCGCCTCCCAAATCTGGGAGCCCCCTCCCCCTCCGTGTCCCGGCGCGGAGTGGAAGCCGCCTGGCTGGCGGTCCCGCTGCTGTTTCTTCCCTAGCATTCTCAACCAGGCTGCTCTCCCCGCCTTGGGGAGGGTTCCTGGAGGAGGCTGGGTGGGGAGGGGCGAGGGGCCGAGGACTTCACTGGGGTCCGCCTGACGCCTCCCTCAGGGATTCGACCCACCAGCCGAGAACCCTCCAGGCCGCAGCCGTGCGGGGCCTACCTGCTGTCCAGCCTGCACAGCGGGCTTCTGGGAAGTCAGCTCAGGCTCAAAACCTCTGGACGTGTCCAACTCCCTCCCACCTGGCCCCCTGAAACCCAGAACTTTGGTTTGGAGGGGAACGGTCCCGTGGTCGTTGGGACACTAGTGAACACGCAAATAAATGTTTCGTAGGCCCAACCTGTCAGTAGTAACAGAGACCGCACCCTGCGGTTCTCACGCAGGCCTGGAACTGGGGGGAGAGCACAGGCGAGATGGTGCTGGCCAGGGTGGGCGAGCTGGGGCTGCAGAGGGGCTGGGCCCTGCCCAGCGCGGTTGTCCGCTGTGGGCGTGGAGTGTCTGTCTCATTCTTCACCTACTCTCCTTGCACGGAGGGAAGGTCCCCATCGCAGAAGCTCTTGGACAGCGTCTGTTCCCCGGCGGCGTGGGCGGTTGGCTGGCGTATTCCTGTGGAGGGGGAGGCTGGGTTTCACATTGTGTGTGACGACTCGGGCCACCTCCTAGTGCAGAGCAGAGACGCGGTCACTGCCGTCCGGGCTCTGTGGGGTCGCCCACGTGGGCTTCAGCTTAGGCGCCAGCGTGCTCTGGAGCACTTTCCCTCCCTCGAGCTGTGAAAAAACAATACTTCTCCCCAGCGGTGCTTTCTCCTGCACAGTGTTGAACAGTCATTTATAAAAGTTTGCGCTGTCACTTAGCAAAAGATGAAGTCAAGATAAAGTGAATCTGTGAGACTTTAATAGACCTTTAAAAGGAGAGCCTACGCGGCAGTGGGAGCCCCAGCGCTCTGCGTGCTGAAGCGCAGCCTGTAAACCCTGCGCGGGCTTTGCAAGGAGCAGAGGCTGCCTTTGATCTCCGCAGGGCCTCTCTGTTCCGTTAGATGTTAAACCACTGGGTCAAGCGGGTATTGTAAGCCTGGTGCCCAGCATGGAGCAGTTTGCTTTGACGTGCATTTTCTTCTGTCTTGTGAATGAGTATATTTGGGGTAGAATCAGCGCTTTTCAGCTGTATCAAGGAACCAATTTCCCATCTTCCGGGGATGTGGTTTTCTGGCTGAGGCCTGGTGCAAGCTGACAGTCGTCCTGCATTTACCTCTTTCTAGAAAGTTCTGGATCTTACTGGGACCGTGAGCCACACCCTGTTCCACAGAATCCCAGGGTTTTTCCAGAATGTCATAGGGGCTCTCCAAATATTTCACTCGAGGTTGAGTTTTACAACGTTTCTGGCTACCGAAATACTTGTAATAAAACACACAGCCAAACCTGTTCTGTAGAAACTCCGTTAAAAGACGCTGAACTCAGGCAGGCTTAGCTTCAGGCAGCTTCTCTCCAAAGGCGGGTAATAAAGACAGAGCGGTCAGGAGAACTGGTTGCTTCAGAAACACAGAAAGGCCCGGTGAAGACTTGAAGCCAGACCCGAGAGGCCGGCTGGCAGCAACAAGCTTCTTCCTGCCTCAGCCGGTTTTGTGTCCGTGGTGCGGGGCCCCTCCCCAGCAGCCGTAGGCGTCTCTGCGGTATGTTGGGATGTGTAGATGCTAGGGGTGCGCTCACTGCACGTGGTTCAGGCTGTGCACGAAATGGTTTCTGGGCCGTCTGCGGTGGTGCCGTGGGGGCTGGAGCGTGTTCTGTTACGGGGAAGCCGTGTCTCAGCAGGGCTGCGGAGGGGCTGCGGAGCAGGCTGGAATAAGGATGCGCCTGTCATCTTGACATGCGGCCCCGTCCCTGAGATGCTGATTGTGCTGAACAGACATGGCTGTAGCACCTTGCACAGGCACTTCTCAGTGCACCTTCACCCCCTGGTGACGTCCCCCTCCGGGTGGGCAGCGAGGAGGCAGGCTCAGCCGCCGGCCCGTGTGCGTCGAGTGCTGACAGTCCTGGGGTCTGCGCCCGTTTTTCCTGGGCTGGACTCAGACTGGTTTACTATTGATGGGAATGACACATAATATGTAGGCGAGGTGTTTAAGCCACGTTGGAATTGAGAAATTATTTGGAAATAACGTAAGTACAGTTGGTTGGAATTGGATTGATTGTCGCCGGTTCACTGAAGAGAACTTTCCGGAAGCTTGTGATCAGTGGGAACTGTGAGGCTCAGAGGTGGTCCCCCACACCCAGCTGTGTGACCTTGGCCACGCCACTCATCTAGATAGTTCCGTCAGGAGGAGGTGGACAGCTGGCTCGGCCACTGCGGGGCTGGGGCGAGACTCCTGCGCAGTCGGTTGGGCATGCTTCCCCGAGAACAGACCAGGACGCGCTGGGAGAGGCTCGCGGTCAGCAGCTGAGCATACCTGAGCGTAGGGAGAGGACATTTCCTTTGAAGTTCAAATGTTTAGGAGACATTTTTCCAACTGGGGAGGCATTCGTGGAGACTGGCGGCCGCGCGTCTGCAGACTGGCGCTTCGATGCCCGGCGCTCCGCCTCCTTCTCATGTGACAAGGCACCTGGGAGGCTCTTGTTCTTTCCTGGGGGCCTCGGGCGCTGTTCAGTCTCAAGACCGTGTCCTTAGCCCTGGACGAGCTTCTGGCCTTGCCGCGTCCCTCAGTCCAAGTCCCGCGTCTGCGCCAAGCAGAGCGGCCCGGCTGGGTCCTGCAGCGAGGTGCTGGGGACCCCTCACGCGTCCAGCTTGAGCTGGAACCAGAAACATACCCCTAATGAAGCGTAAACAGAGAAGAAAGTGGGCTCCTCCTGGCCCAGTGCTTGGCATGGTCCTCGGGTGACATGGGCTCACCAGGCGGCAGGAGGCGCGTCCACGCTGGCGGGAGGAGGAATCCGACGCTTGTCCTCTGCTTCCACATTGTTCCCCTCGAGCCCCTGGGCATGTTTCTTCCCCAAACCCAGCTCCTGAAGGGCCCCAGAGCCAGCGGTGGGTGGCTTTGCTGGTGACGCCGTCGCTTGGGTTCAGATGCGTGTGCGGCGTGCGTCTCGTAGGGCCCGCCGTCGTGTCATGCTGCACGTCGCGCGGGGTCTCACTGCTTCTCCCCACGGTCGCCGTCTGGATACACTGAGGCGCATTTAAATGGCGCTTTGGGAAGCTCGTCTCGCAGTTCGTCGAGCCTCAGCCGAGCCCCTGTGGCTCGGCCTTCTCGACAGCACCGGGACGGGACTGACTCGGCCAGCAGAACCGTGGCACCGTGTTTGCCAACCTCCCAGCTGCTCTGTGGAAAATTCGAGGACATGGAGCCAAGAGGAATGGTTGAAGTCCCGCTCTTGTTCTGTTCTGAGCGCTCGGTGGTTCTGAGTGCGCGCCCCTCTCTCCAGGCCGCTCGAACACGAAGGACAGGACACGCGCCGCTTGGCGTTGCCGGCTCCTCTGCAGAAGGCCTGGGCGTGTTCAAAGAGCAAACCGCGCGCCGAGCTCTGGGCTCTGCAGCACCTGCCTTCAGAGGGAGCACCCTCGAGGCCATCGTGCCAAGGCCTAGAACTTAACCACAGAAATAAAAACCACCCGGCAGAGAATGACATTTCTGGGATGATTCTGTTTTAATTTTGTGGCAGTTTATCTGAAGTGGAAAGAAAAAGAGAAAACTACTTTTTTTCTTTGTGATTTTTAAAGCAAATATTTGCAGGTCATCCTCGCTGAGACAGGTGACACGGTGTCTCCTGGTCACTGCTCCTAGGTCAGTCTCAGGCCAGTGACAGCCGCAGGGTCTCCGGGGCTCAGCCGGCCACCCTCCTTCACGGGGCAGTGACTGCGCCTGCCTGAGGGGCTTGGTTGGCTGGTTCAGCTTTGGGAGCCTGTGGTGTTCAGAAATGTTCGCTCTTCTTTCTACTTAGCTATTTTTATAACTCGGGTGGAAACTGAAATAGCTTTGTTCCCTGGAACCTAACTCTAATCTCTCTCTGTTTTTTCCTGGTAAGTAGGAAGTTTCCTATGTGTCTTGTCTTAGAATTATTGCTTAAAACTTAAACTTAAGATTTGGTCTTGTTTTTCTTCTGTGGCATTGCAGTTTGAGCCGTGGCCTAGCTGTTGAGCTGCTGCCAGTTAGGTCCTGGCGTGGAAGGAGCCCCAGCCCGCGCGGGTTAGGGCCGGCCGGGCTGTGAAGTGCGCAGCGGCCGGCCAGCCACCATCTGTGCTCCCCCGCTCCACACGTGCACACACTCACATGCACACAGTCTTGCGCACGCACACACATGCACACTCATGCGCACACACACATGCATGTACATTCACACACGTGTATACGTATACACATGCACATGTGTGCACATACCCGCATGCCCACACAGATGACCTAGGCTCCGCTGGAAGCAGCTGGCACTGTCCGTCCACGTGCGGCTGCCAGGGCGGGCCTCGCGGTGGGGCGTCCTTGCGTCCTGAGAAGGGCCACGGCAGAGGCAGGAGGGCTGTGGCCTCGCCGCAGCCCTGTGCTCTGCTGCGTCTCCGCCGTCTTCCCGCTTACGCGGTGCCACTCTCCCTCCCAGCACCTCTAGGGCACCGGCCGGCTGGCGGTTTGTAGCCCCGGGGCCTGCAGTGCTCGCGCTGTGGGGAGGGGCAGGTCCCAGGTCCCCGTGCGTGCCTGCCGGGCGTCACATAGCGGGCTCACAGGAGGTGTTCTCTCTCTCTCTCTCCCCGCCCCACCGTTATTAGTCAAACTGCTGACTCTTTGGGTTTCCTGCCACTGCGCTCCCCGCCCAGGACCCCGGCGACCACGCCGCACTCAGTCTTCTCGTGGCCTTCATCCCCTGTGGCCTGCGACCGCCTGTCCCAGACTGCACAACCTTGGCAGTTGGAGCAGTCCTGCCGTGTGGTTTGTGGATCGTCCTCCAGACTGGGTCTTTCTGGTGTTTTCTTGGGATTAGACTGGGCGGGGGTTTGGGAAGACCCCACAGTGGTGAGGGGCCCTTCTCGCCTCACGTGAGGGCACCTGGCACCGCACGGCTCTGGTCTCCTGGCTGAGGTGTGTCTGCCAGGCGCCTCCTGCCGAGTCCCCACTTCCCACCCTCTGTCCCCTAGACGCCGGTCACTGCGTCCAGCCACCTCCAGGGGAGGGGACCCCCTGCCGCCTCCTGGGGGTCTGCAGGTATGCTTTGGAATCGCTCTGTAAGGAAGACTGTCTCCTGCCGCACGGGTTTGTACACCAGTCACGGATTTGTGTCCCTATGGACGTGGGCACTTTGATTTCACACCCCGGGCGAGAGTCCGGGAGAATCTTCACCAGCCTGTGGCTCAGCTCGTCCCAGCTGTGGTCACTGGTGGTCTTTTTGGGGGGTTTCCGTGTCCCTTTGCTGCGCCTTTGTCCTTTAATTGGCACCTCCCTGCTGTCTGGTGCCGCAGGACGCTGTAGGCTCATCTCGTGGTTCCTGCCCCAGCCCTGCAATCAGCCGTCTCTCCAGGAGCGCTGGCGCCGTGTGTTGAGGGCTGGTGTTGGAGACCCCAGTCTGGGTGCTGGGGGTGCCGTTCCTGTGGGGTGGCGCCGCCTCTAGCCCTCTCAGTGGACAGAGCCAGGTGGCGTACGAACTGTCCTGTTAACCCACACGTGACTTTCTCTGCGTGTTCCCCGTACATGTGCCGCGGTGAACGTGGCCCATGCTGAAGTCTCCCTCTAACCAGCACGCCACATCCTCACCTGCCCCGGCTTATCTGAGCACCCCCAGCCCCCACCGTGCTTGGGAGACCCCCAGCGCCCTTGCGAAGCAGCTCGGAATTGTTCGCCGAGGCCCCAGCTGGAGCCTGGTGTTCCCGTGCAGTCCTCTGCCCTCGTCCTCGCACTTTCCACGGGAGCCGTCCCCCAGAGCTGCTCGGCGTGGCTGTGATACACGTTTGCGTCAGAGTTGTCGTCACAGTCCGTGTTCCGTCCTCACCTCCTCGTTGGTTTTTTTTTGATAGTTGATTAATGTTTAAATGATTAAAGTTCATTTTTGTGTGACGTACAATGCTGTGGGTTTAGACAAGGCACAGAGTCATCCGTGACGCCAGCACGGTGTGGAACAGTTGGAGCCCTGAGTTTCCCGGTGTGTGGGCGACCCCTTCCCTCCACCAGCCCCGCACGCGCGGATCTGTCCTCCGCCCCTGTGGTTTTGCCCTTCCCAGCGCGTCACGTGAGTGGAATCATACACGTGCCTTCTGGGTCTGGGCTCTTGCTTAGCAAAGTGCACGTAAGATCCATCCTCGTTGCTGCCTGAGTCGATAGCTCCTGCGCTTCTATCTCCAAATATTACTCCGTCGTGTCCACATGAACGTGCCACAGTTTGTTTATCTGTCTCCACCTTGAAGGGCACCTTGCTTGTTTCTCGGTCTTAGTGGTTACGAGCAAAGCCGCTGTAAACATTCCCACAAAGGTTTGTGTGTTCATTTGGGTGAACACCGAGCGCCCATTGCTGGTCATACGGTGGCGCCCTGCGACCCACACGGGACACCGCCACACAGACGGTGCGTTCCCACCGGCAACCAGTGGCCATTCCTGTTGCTTGGAATCCTCTGGAACATTTGGTATCATCAATCTTTAAAAATATGGCCATTATGACAAGTGTGTGGTGACGTCACATTGTGGTTTAATCGGCGTCTCCTAGCGATGGGGGCGTTGAGCGTCGTTTCACGTGTGTGTGTGTTTGCATGTGTGTATGTGCACATGTGCATATGTGTGTGTGTGCACGCAGACGTGTGTGTGTCTGCCGTCTGCGTGTCGCTCCTGTGAAACTTCAGTGTCTGCTCAGAGCTTCAGCCTCTGTGTTCTCCCCACCATTAAAGCTGGGTTGCTTGCTTCCCTGTTGAGTTTGAGCGTCATTCGCACATTCCAGACGCGAGTCCTCTCTCAGAGGTGCGACTTGCAGGTACCTCTCCCCATCTGTGGCTTCTCTTGTCATTCTCTTAAAAGCATCTTCTGCAGACCAGAAGTTTTTCATTCTGATAAAGTCCAGTTTACTGGTTTTTTATTTCACGGACCATACTTTTGGTGTTGTCTAAAGACTCATTGCCAAACCCAAGCCACACAGATGCTCTTCCGCAAGTTTATACGTTTCTGATCGCACGCAGGTCTGTGGCGCTTTCCGAGTGAATTTCCGTGCAGGGTGTTCGCAGAGGTTCGTCTGCGCGAGTGGACGTCCGTTTGTCCCGTTTACTGCATCTGCGTGGGGCCGTGTCTGGGCTCCCCGTTCTGCTCCGTCGGCTTATGTGGCCGTCCTTTTCCGGTGCCACACTGTCCGGGTCAGCTTACAGCAAGTCTTTTTGTTTGTTTGTTTGTTTTGAGACAGGGTTTGGCTCTGTCACCCAGGCTGGAGTGCTGTGGCATCATCACAGCTCACAGCAGCCTCAATCTCCTGGGCTCAAGGGATCCTCCTGCCTCAGCCTCCTGAGTAGCTGGGACTACAGGCACCACCAAGCCTGGCTAATTTTTGTATTTTTTGTAGAGATGGGGTCTCACTATGTTTCCCAGGCTGGTCTCAAGTGTTCTTCCAGCCTTGGCCACCCAAAGGGCTAGGATGACAGGCAAGACCCACTGCACCCAGCCTTTATAGCAAGTCTTGAATTTGGGTAACGTGAGCCTTCCGGCTTTGTACTTTTTTCAGAATTACTTTAGCCACTCCAGTTCCTTTGCCTTTCCACATACATTTTAGAATCAGAAAATCCTGCTGGATATTTTGGTTCAGATTGTGTTGAACTTGTGGATCGAGGTAGGGAGAATTGACTCCTTAATGATTTTGACTCTTCTAGTCCGTGAATGTGTCTCCGCACGTACTTAGATCCGTGGTCTTCTCTCCGGTGCTTCGCAGGTGTCCACGTGCGGGTTCTGTCCTGCTCCGTGAGCTGTCTTTCTGTGCTCAGGGGCGGCTGTTGTCAACCGTCATCGTTGCGCGGCTTCCTCCTCCGCCCTCCTTCCTCGCCACCAAGTCCGTTTGTGCGGCGGCGACGTCGCCCCCAGCTTGCTCGGGTTTTGCGTTTTTGGGGTCCGTCTTTGTTACTTTAACCTACTTTTTTGTCCTTCACGGTTACACACAGGAGTGTGGTTCAGCGTCTCCGTGTCCGCACTGACGCCAGAGCACGTGGGAGCACTTGCGGGGGTGGGGACCTGAGAAGTGAACGCAGAAGCTGTGGCTGGGTGGAGGGTGATCGTGGCTCGTGTGTGAACAACACGCCTCGAGCCCTGTGGCGTGTTTGGGGGCAGCGCTCTCACCTGACCCGTGGCTCTCAGGACATGTTTCGAGGTGGCAGATGCGGGGAGTGGTCAGACGGCCAGCTCACGCTTCATGTGCGAGCAGGCACGTGTGCTGTGTGAATGCTTTCTAATTTGTTTACACACACGTGTAGGTGGAGAAAACACACATGTGCGTGTACACACACACACATACCGCATGTCTTCCCCAGGTTGGGTTTTCCAGTATTTCCCCCGAGACTTTGAGAAAGCACTGACTCGAGCCGAAGTTCTCTGCCTCCTCTTCCCGCCAGCCAAGCCCCGCGTGTCTGACAGGTGTCCACAGACGGTTTGTCCTGCTCACCGTCCCTTGTCCTCCTTCTCTTCCAGTCGTGGCCTTCTTGGTGGCTTTCCGGCAGAACAAGCAGCTGATTGGCGACCGGGGCCTGCTGCCCTGCAAAGTGTACCTGGCCCGCGTCCAGCACTACTTCCAGGGCAGGCGCGGCTGGGATGCCCTGAGCTCTGCTCCGACCGTCCTCTGGCTGCTGGACTGGTCAGACATGAACTTCAACCTGGACCTCCTGGCGCTGCTGGGGTTGGGCATCTCCTCGTTCGTGCTGATAACCGGCTGCGCCAACATGGTCCTCATGGCCGCTCTCTGGGTGCTCTACCTGTCCCTGGTCAACGTGGGGCAGGTCTGGTAAGTGGGCAGGAGCAAGGTGCGCCCAGCACAGAGCTGCTGCCACCCGGCGTTCTGGGGACGCTCCCTGCGAATCGCACTCCCAGGTCTCCTGGCAGGTGTGGCGCCCGGACACGCTTTCGTCCTAAATTAATTCAGCAGAATGTCATCCTTTCAGAGGCCGTGGTAGAGGCTGCTGGTGGCCAGTGGGCCAAACCGCAGGAGCCGTTATGTTGGGGAACAAGACCGTGGTTCTTCTCCACTGGAGACGCCCCCGGCCAGCCTGGGGGGAGGCAGAGGCAGGGGTGGGCTTTGGGAGCACTCTGGGGGCTGGATTTTGAGGCCGGCCCTTTTACTCCCCGCTTTCCTCATTCAAGAGGAGCCATCACCAGTCCCAGGCGCGGTGTTGGGGTCACAAGTCAGACCTGCCCCTGGTAGGAGGAGTGGACCTCATGGCCATGGAGACCAGAGGTGGACGTCGGGCGGCCATCCGTGTGGACGTGTGGGAGGTGGAGACTTCCAGGCTTCTGTCTCAGTGACCCATGTGGGGCTGTTTGTCCTCCCGGGGAGGCGTCTGTCATGGCCTGACCGTCTCTGTGGTGCTGGCCCAGGACGAGCGACTCCCTCGGCCGTGAATTGGGATGTGGCACTCCTGAGCGTGGACTTTGAACGCAGTGCCGGTGCTCGGGCACTTGGCACCGACCTTCTCAGCGTGGCCCTTGCTGGCTCAGCCGACGTCTCCAGGGCTGGGAGCTGCCATCTGCGGGCCCACCTCGGTCGTGCGTCCCGTCCTCTGCAGCCGTCTGAGAGGCTTTGTCCCACCCGAGCCCCAGCTTGCTGGTGGGACGCTGGGTTTGCGCAGGCCCTGGGGGCTGGGCTTGGGGGGCCACGTGTGCATGACCCTGGGCAGCAGGCATGAAAGGGGCTGCAGGACGGCAGACTGGGCCCTGCAGGCCTGCGGCCCCCACTGTCCCAGGCTGTGCCTGTCTGCTCCCGCACAAGCAGACGTACCATGCCGGGCGGAGCTCTGAGGTTCAGGGAAGGCGCTCAGGAACACGCCAGCTCCATTTCATCGTGGCGTGAGCTGTGCCACACAGGAGACTGACCTGCGTGTCATCGCAGGGAGCACCGAGGGGCTGTTGCAGCCATTCAATCGACCACAGGCCTGTCTTTTACGAGCCATTTGTAAAACGTGGGTCCCCGAGACCAAAAACACATCATGGTTGAACACCGTGGTGTTCGGTCCATACTGGACTGTGCTGGTTTCCTAGAGAGGGATTGATCTGATTTATTACATTTCTTTTGAGCCGTGAGGGTGGAGATAGGAGCTGTTGCGCGGCCACTGTTGGTTGCTGCGTGGTGAGGAGGCCGTCGTGCACACCCCGGACGTCTGGTTGCTGTGCGGGCCGACACTCGCTCACCGTGCTGGCCGAGCAGCTGCAGTGGGGGAAGCCCACTCCGCACCCCTCCCCCCGTGGTGTTCACAGGCTGCCGTCGCCTCGGGCACTGGCGTCTGCGCTCCCCCAGTTTCCTGGGGCAGTGCAAGCGGAAACTTATAGCACGGGGGACTCTGGCTGCATTTTCCTGTGATTCTTGGAGGCTGCTGGTTTTTTGAGATGTGGTGGTTTTAGTCCAAACCAGAGGAGGAGAGTTGGAGGTGCCCCAGCCCAGCGACACCGATGGGAGTCACAGCAGGTGAGTGAGCCCAGCCGTGGTGCACGCAGGTGGCTCCCAGCCCGACACGAGCCTCGGACCCCACATCGTTCTACTCAGCAACTGGGAGAAACTGCACGGACTCTGAGTCTGACTTTGGAAAGTATTTCTGTCGTGTCTGGGCCGCGCGGGTCGGGAAATATTAGCCCGTTCGAGGTCTTGAAGACCAGCTGAGCACTCAGGGCGAGAAGGTCGTCTTGTATTTCTTCACGGAAAAGATACTCTGCTCCCCCCTTGGACATGTTAGAAAACGTGACTCAAAGTGATTCAAGCTTCCTGAAGCCAAATGAAATGGAAGTACGTTTTCTCAGAAATGATGCCCAGGTTGTTGAGGTGAAAACGTGCAGGAAGAGGCTCTCGGTGGAGATGGGCGGCTGCGGGAGGTCTGTGCTCGCTGTGCCGGGTCCTGCCTGGGGGTCCAGATGTGAGTGGCCTTGGGGCCGGGACTCATAGGCGCCATGTGCCCGGGTAAGGTGCTTGACTGGACGCAGGCCGTGCACACAGACGGTGCTCTCAGCTCGGCCTGGAGCCTGGTTTCCCTGGCGGACGGCAGTTTTCGGGGTGTTCAAGCTTGAGGAAAGGTGACCTTGACAACGCGCCCAGACGGTGACGACCCGCCAAGCAGAAAAGGCTTTCTCTTGCCTGCTACCCCAGATTCAAAGTTAAAGTCAGACACAGTCTCTCGCTTACATCCCTGTATTTTAAGTTGAGAGAAGAGAATCTCTGGGGCTGAGATGCTCAGACAGGGGGCGCCAATGCTGGAGCGCGTCCATGCGGGGGCAGGTGTGGCTGCCCTCTGGCGGCAGCAGAGGGAGGGTCACGCCCACCCGTCCAGCTCAGCACCTTCCGCTCCGCGCCACACAGGTTCCTGGAGGCCCGTCCATGCTGTGTCCGGGAACCGGCTGCCTCTTGAGAGGCCTGTCCGCCGCATAGGTGGCCGCCTGTCAGCTTCTGCCGACTGAGACAGAGGCCGAGAGGAGGTCCCAGCATCGGAGTCACTGTCGTCCACAGATGTTCGGGATCTGCCGCTTCTGCCGAGGGCTCCAAGGCACGGGGGCCTTGGCCTGGTGGTGGGTGTTGGGGACCCGGCTGCCGCCCCAGACCCCGTCCCTGTGGTTGGGTGTGACTGGACAAGCCTTGGTGTGATGATGTTCAAGGACAGGAGCGGTGGCACAGGTCGCAGGGGCTGTCTCTGAGGGCATGTGGCTAGGGGCAGTCAGGGCCATTCTGGGTCCCCTTTCTTAAATAGAGAAGGCCTTTGTGAGAGACAGAGAATTTTGTGCTTTTTCCTATTGTTAAAACCCATATGACCTACCTGTCCTGGGGACATCCAGTAATGCCACATGCTGGCCCCGGGCTGCTGTGTGGTCGGTCAGTGGTCAGTCAGTGGTCCTGTCAGTGGCAGGTCAGTGTTCCTGTCAGTGGTCTGTCCATGGTCGGTCAGTGGTCCTGTCTGTGGTCCTGTCAGTGGTCGGTCAGTGGTCCTTTCTGTGGTCCTGTCAGTGGTCGGTCAGTGGTCCTTTCTGTGGCCCTGTCAGTGGTCAGTCAGTGGTCCTGTCCGTGGCCGGTCAGTGGCAGGTCAGTGGTCTGGTCACTCTCGTGCCTGTCACCACAGGGTTCTTTCCAGGCCAGGTGGCTCGGCTGAGCCTGCTCTGGCTCCCGCACCCCCAGCCTGGTTCTGGTGAGGGGCTGGCAGCTGCGGGGGTCCCGGGCAGCTCTTGTGTCTGTCAGGGAGGCAGACAGGAGCAAGCCGGCCTAGTCCCCTGGGGTCAGAACCAGGACTCTGTCCAAACATGCCCCCTTGGACTGGCCAGAGGACCCTGTGGGATGAGACTGGAGTGTCATCAAGGACACCAGTGAATTCCTGACGTGCTGAGAACTCGCTTTATCTGCCTGGCGGCAAATTCCCATTTCCCATATGTCGCATTGAACGGAGGCTGATGACGCCGCGACCTGGCCTTGGTGGCACAGCACAGTGCACCGGGGTTTGTGCAGGGGACAGGAGCTGCCACACAGGGCGCCTGCAGGTGAGCGCGGCCCCCCCACCACGTGGCTATGCTGGCCTCGAGGCCGGTGTTCCTCCCAGGTGGCAGCACGCTGGGTCAGAAGGGTGTCATTGACTGTCACTCTCTTACAGGGCAGGGCAGGAAGCTGGTGCCCACGACGGGTTCCGCCCCATGGTCTCTCTGTGGCCAAGGCACACGCAGTCAGGACGGGCTCTGGTGTGTGCTGGGATCACTGTTCGCCGATGGCTGGTGTGCAGGGAGGGGGCTCGTTCCTGCGGACCTGCCCGTGCACAGCTGCTGTGGCTGTTGGCGGTTTGCCACGGAGCCTCTTCCCCACGTGGTGCCGGGCGCCCGCTGCCCACATGACTCATCTTTAGGATGTCGCCCCGGCCCGCCCGGTGGGGCGTGCTGTCGGCTTTCTCCACGCAAGCCGCTTCCCCCTCGGGTCCGGAGCTCTCTGGGAGGAGTCTGTGCAGCCACGCGCAGGCCTGGGGGGGGCTCCGCCTCCCTGGGGGGTGAGGACTCTTCTGCAGGGAGCTGTGTCCCTGGTCCCCCATCTACCTGTTGATCCAATCACCGTGTGTGTCAGCGCGGATTCACATGTGTTTTATTATTTATTTATTTTTTTTGTTTTTGAGACAGAGTCTCACTCTGTTGCCCGGGCTAGAGTGCCGTGGCATCAGCCTAGCTCACAGCAACCTCAGACTCCTGGGCTCAAGCGATCCTTCTGCCTCAGCCTCCCGAGTAGCTGCGACTACAGGCATGCGCCACCATGCCCGACTAATTTTTTCTATATATTTTTAGTTTTCTGATTAATTTCTTTCTATTTTTAGTAGAGACGGGGTCTCGCTCTTGCTCAGGCTGCTCTTGAACTCCTGAGCTCGAACAATCTACCCGCCTCGGCCTCCCAGAGTGCTAGGATTACAGGCGTGAGCCACTGCGCCCGGCCGGATTCACATGCGTTTTAGCACTTTGGGTGTCCATCTGGGGAGCGCCGGCGTGCAAGGCAGGCCGAGCCGGTGTTCAGTGGCTGTCGCCGCACACGGGTTTAAACGGCTCTAAAGGGGGACCTAACTCCGATTAGAACTGGCCTTTGCACAGCGGGGCCTTGCGGAAAGTCGGAAGCCCTCGGAACTGCTCCCGTCTCTCCAGTTGGCGTCAACTTTGCCAGACGTCATGTTTCTGATCCTTTATCTGCGCTTTACTTGGCAGCGGCCCTGAGGGTGTCTCTGCTGCTGTCCCGGATGGCTGCACAACCGCCCTTTTCTCTTTCCCGACCCCCGAGAGGAAGAAAAGATTATCTCTAGAAACTTGGACAGAAGTCGGGGTGTCTCAGGGTCCTCCTTCCTGCGGGGGAGCTGCCATTGGCGCTTCCTTCCTAGACAGGAGGGACGGTGGCTCCACTTCAAAGAGCGCTGCAGCAGAGGCCGGCACTGCAGGGGGCGTTCAGCCCGTGCCAGGTGGGCTTGGGCTCCCGGCTCCGTTTTTGACCAACGCAGAAGAAAAAGTTCTGGTGCCAGGACTTGAACGCCGTGACGTTCCATGCATTTCCCCACCTGCCCTGCGTGGGTCTGTAGGTCCGTCTCGGTGGGCCTGAGGCCGTGCCCCTCTCCTGGGTGGGCCGTGTCCCTGTCTTCAGCGCACTTTAGGGATTCGAAGGGCAGAGATGTGTTTGATGCGCAAGCCACCTGAGCTGTCTGTTCACGAGATCCACGGACTCTGGTGGGAGGGGTCGCGCTGCAGAGCGGGTGCTCCAGGGCCTGTCCCCGGCCTCTCCCGTGTCAGCAGGGCCACGATCGGGTCCTGCTTCTTAACTGCCAGGAACTGGGCATTGGCGCCATTTGCTGGAAGCCTTAGTCTGAGGCGCCTGCTGCTGCCCAGAGCTCAGCGTCAGCTCGTGAGGCGACCTCAGCATCAGTGCTGGGGCAGCGTGTGGCCGGCTTGGACGGCTGGGTGTCAGAACCTGCGCCACATCACAGAACTTCACAATATATGCACCAAAAATAGACAGAACTAAAGGAAGAAATGCGCACATTCACAGTTACGGTTGGAGGTTCAGCGTGATTCTGTCAGTAACTGAAAGAACAACTGAACCAACCCCTGTGAGGGTCAGACGCTCCCAACAGCACCTCCGGCCGCTCTGTGCGGCCGATAAATTTCTTCACCCCTGAACACATCGGCGTGTGTTTCCTAAGAATGTTCTTTTATGTTCCTATGGAATCAACCTCAGCATGTTCCACGTGGATCCACCTGTGACCTCATCTCCTGCTCATTTCCCGGTTTTGTTATCTGACCTGAGGATGATCTTTACGACATTTACTTTCCGGTCTGGGGTCAGTGTCGGGTTTAGTCGTCACATCTCGTCCCTGTCCCTCGCTCTGCGACATCCACCTTTCGTAACGGTTCTGAAATCATGCGTCGCTTTGAAACACACAGGGCTTCTCGTGGGTTTGTCTGCGTTTCCTGTGGTCGCGTGTTCCTGGTGGGACACTGAGAGTGAGCACCTGCCCTGGCACCCTGCCCGTCCTCAGGTGTGGCGCTGGCTCCCCGGCAGGTGAATCCGTGCTTTGGGGTGGTCACCTGGGAGTGGAGCCGTGTCCAGACCGCCGTCCATCACCCTGTGGGAGACGCACAGCTGACGTTCTGTGGCCGCACGATGGCCACTCGCAGCTTCAAACAACAGAAATTTATGCTCTTGGTTCTTGGGGCCAGACGTGTGAGGTCAGGGTGTCAGCAGGGCCGTGTTTGCTCCCAGTCTGCAAGGAGGGCCCTCCCGTGTCTCCCCGCTCCTGGGCCCAGGCGGGCCTTGGCCGGTGGCCGCACCGCTCCCCTCCTGCCTGTCCCGTGTTTCCTGTGCCTTCTGATGCAGACACGCGTGGTTGGATGATCCAGGACAGTCTCGTCCCAAGAGCCTTAATTTAGTGACCTCTACGGAGACCCCTGTTCCAGGTAAGCTGTGGGTTCGGGAGCGAGGCACAGACACGCCTGCCTGGGGCCCCCGATCGCCCGTGCCCAGTTTCTCTCGCACAGAGATGGGCCCCGCTGCAGGGCTGTTTCGTGTTCTGTGTGTTTCACTTAATTCTTAAATTGTGTTTATTACAGTATTTCATAACAATATTTAAAATAACCACCTAAACATTTTTTAACTTCACGTCAGATTATGACTGTCTTCCCGTGTCACCGCTGTTCTGCGACAGTGTCTGACGGCGCCTCCTGCTTTCCTCGCCGCCGCAGCAGGTGGAGATGGATGTGTCCCGCGTCTGAGTTGCTGCTGAGAAAGCAGGTGTTGGTGCCTGGCGCCCTGCGACGCGTGTGCTTTTTACTCACTAAACAGGGTCACACCAGCCACAGCACCGCACGCGTCTGCCGTCTTGACTCGGGTTGTTCGCTGACGTGTGCGGTGGCCATGGGCGCCTGTCACACGCGCTCGCTGCGGTGACCAAGCTCCGCCCGCGGGCATTTCCTTCGTGTCTGTTTTTTACCACTGGAAATGATGCTGCGTCAGACAGCTCTGTGGCTCGTGACCTTTTGCAGATCCGTGACTTACCTTGTGGGCTGCAAGGTCAGAAGTGCGCCGGGGGGGCGGCACCGCAGGCAGCCAGGTGCAGTGGCCGGGCCTTGCCGCGTCCCTTTCCCTCCGTGGGATATCACGTTCCCAAAGAGAGTCTCTCAGAGTTTTGACAAGTGAAAAATATGATTCAAACACATTTCCCTGACAGTGTTTCCTGGTTTGTTTTTGCTGTTTCTGTTTCTCTTGGGATTTGCATTCAGGCCTTGGCCGTGTTCCCCGGGGGCGAGCGTTTTCTGCTCATCTCTCAGAGGCCTCGATGTGTCGCACCTGTCCGGCCCTCTGCCCCTGAGCATGATGTGTTTCACATGGAGAACGCGTGTGCAGGTCTAACCCGTGTGCCCCCGTTGTGTCATGATGACGTCGTTTGCCGCCCGAGGCTCCTCCATGGAGTCAAATCTGTCAGTCCCCTGTTCCTTTCCGACTGGTGCTGAGTGGAAACACCCACCAGCACTTGGTCCTTGTACTTCATGGGTCTTTGACCGTGTCTTAAATTGCTCACTTTTTCCGCGAATGGAACACGTGGTCTGCAGGCAGCTTTCGGATGGCACGAGAGCCCGTCTGCGCCGCTTTGCTCCCAGCGCCATCCACATTCGGAGCCCGACGCCTCCTGACGCCCATGGGGATTTGTGGGTTCCTTCACACCGGCAGTACGTGGTGACGGCGTTCCCAAAGGCAGCTCTTGTCATTAGCGTTTTGCTTTCTGTGTTGTGTGAACACGGGCGTTATGGCGGCTGAGAGTTCACGGAGTGACCCGCGTGGCCCGGCCCCTCCCTGCTGTCCCCGCCAGCCGCTGTCCAGCTCTTCCCCTGCACCGGCAGGCCGGGCCATGGTGCTGCGTCGCGGTGGGCTTGCTGTCACACGCGGTCCCCGTCCTGGCGACTGGGTGGGAGGCACAGGGGCCTGCTGGGCGCGCCCCGCCCCCTCCCGGGCCGTCTCCACGAAGGCCACTGCTGTAGCGCCTGTGGCGTCTTCTTCATGAGCTTCTGTGAACAAATCCAGGTGTTGGGCCGTCACCACGTGACAAGAACTCCGGTCATCGTGGTGTGGTCAGTCACAGGCGCAAGTCAGGAGAACAGGTGTGGTTTAGCAGAGCAGTGTGCTGATTCCCCACTGAGCACTTCCTCGGTGGGCTTCCGGGAAGTTCTCTATGCCAGGCAAGAAAGTGGAAGAATTCTTGTACGTTTATGGCCGGACGGCCCATGCTGGGGGCAAATCTGACAAATGTTTGCACACGAAGCCTTTTTACAGACGAAAAGTCGCTGAGACCCAGTGCCCTTCCACGTCAGAGGCTCTGATCAGAACGGGGCCTCGTGGAAAAGCTGCCGGGTGGGATGAGGCTGGAGCAGGACGGGCCTGTGCCGGGGTCTTCCTGCTTCCTCAGCCCGCAGACCAAGGAACCCTCTGTCCGGCCCGGGACCTCGTGGGCGAGCAGGACCCTCTTTAGCAGACGGACGGGGCGTGCAACACACAGCAGGTGCGGCAAAGTTGACGTCGCCTGGAACAAAGAAGGACTTGAGTTTCCTTAGAGAATAAAGCAACGGAATAACCCCCAGGACAACGCCAAGTCGGTATCTTCCAAAATAAGTGCCAGCTGTTGAAAATATAATAAAACCGTAAAAGCCACGAAGACCTTTTCGTGTTTCAGGAATTAGCTGAAACAGCCTGGCGTCTAAATCTCCCACATCAGGCAGCCTTGCCGCTCAGCTTCCGACCAGGTGAAGCCACAAAGGTCCCCTTTTCCAGCATCCGCAGCATGGTGGGGTGGGGGGCGGTGTCTGGGATGCCCTGGACTCGGGCTGCGCGAGCTCTGGCGTCCCTGGCCGTCCTGGCGCGTCCAGTGTGGTCTGATGCAAACGCAAAACTTTTCCTTACAGGTTTTAAAGTCAGCCGCTTTCCCTTTTGCTGTTCAGCAGGGTTATTTGTTGGGAGAGTTTATGGGGTGAACTGACTCCTGGCATCAGCCAGTGAGCGCAACGGGGGTTAAAGGTTTTCCTCGTGGAAACCGAGAGGCGCGTGCACCGGGAGCCGCTTCCCTCCCAGTTCCCCTCCCCGCATCCTGCTACTGTACCTGTACGCAGCGTGGTCCTGCCAGGGAAGGGTGACTGACGAGGACACTGGAACCGTGGCCATCCGCCCGCGGGACGCAGCTGGGGAGGAGCCAACCCTCGCCCCCTCCTCCTCCCGCCACAGCGCCACAGAGGCATTCAAAGTGGGGCGGGCGCCTGGGGCGTGTCAGAGCCCTGCCCTGCCCGCTACGCCCTCCTGCCTGCCATCCCGCCCACCTCCCCACCAGTGCACACCAAACATCCAGGCATGGGAGGGGCCAGTCAGTGGTTTCCTGTGTTCACTAGGTTCTAAAGCCCTCACTGTTCCTCAGTCTAGAACATTATCCTCACCCCACCTCAGCCCCCTTACCCTCCCTGTGACAGCCTCTGGTCCACAGCCCGTCCCTCCGGGCTGGCCTGTTCCGGGCCCTTCCTGAAACGGAGTTGCATCTGCGGGGCCTTCTGTGTCTGGCTCAGCTCACGGAGCTCTGTGTTTTGGGGTTCGCCACGCCGGGGCGTGTCCGCGCCTTGTCCCTTTAGTGCCAAGAACTGGGCCCGATGCTGGCCAAGACGGCTGGGGCAGGTGTTCCTCCTGCACCCAGGGTGGGCTTTGACGTTGGTGGGGTTGCGTGTGACCCCAGCCGCCGGGTGTTCCGGGATGTGGTCGGATCCAAATGTGGGCGACTCGCTGTTGCTGCGTCTTTGCTCCCTGGGGCGTGGGGGCTCCTGGGCCCAGCGCCCGGCCGGCGGGTTCTCGCGTCAGCTGCCCTGGCCCCACGCTGTCCCGGGGGCCCACGGTGGGGTGGGGGCTTCACGTATCAGGGAAACACACTGGTTTAACTTATAAGTCTTTGGTCGAAGCAAACCAAAATTTTAATACATTTTTCTTTTTTTGTTTTTCAGGTATTCTTTTGGTAAGTGGAAACCGCTGGCACGTGTGTCGGTAGGTGTCTGCACGCATCTCCCCCGCTGTTCTCACCGCTCGGGCCTCTGCCGCCAGCATCCCAGTGCACTGAGCCCTGGGCTCACCTCTGCGTCCCCCAAGCTGGCTTCCGCCCAGAGAGCAGCCAGTGCCGAGGTGGAAACTCACAAGTGCCTTGGGCAGCTGCGTTGTTCAATCATGGGACCCCAGCGGTGCTACACCCACCCTTTCCGTGGGGTGGAGCCCCTGCTGTCCCTCCCCCAGCACACATGAGCCTCGCGGCACGTTCGCACAGGTGCTGGCGCAGCCCACGGGCAGTGTGGTTTGTCCTTCGTCTGGTGGGGGAGGCTTCAGGCCGTCCAGCCCAGGCAAGGAGGGAGCTGGCAGGGGGCGGGAGGACGGTGGGTGTGCACCAGGCAGGGCCAAGGCCTCCAGGAGGTCCTGGGACACAGGGTGGGCTTGTGAGTCGACTGACTCTGGGGTTCCTGGGAAGTAGGACGACCCCCTTCCGCGACTTGTGGGAGGGAAGAGGAAGAGGCAGGTGTTCGTCTGCAAGGGCCTTACAAGTGCGTGAGGCCTTGCGGACCAGCCCACCTTGGCTTTTCCTCCGTTCTGGGGTTGGGGGAGGAGGCATCTCGTCTGGGCCCCCCACGGCTTCAGGCCACAGAACCGTGTCCTCACGTTACGGGCCACTCTCTCCGTGTTTTGTTCCTTACATATTTTCATTCCTAAGTATTGAGAACCAGTGGTGTCAGAAATTTGGATTTACTAAAGAAATGAACATCAGAATGTGTTAAAATATAAATTTAAAAAATTTCTTGATTTTTAATCACCTTAAAAGGCAGGTAACTGTCTGAAGCCATGGTGATCAGCTGTCTCAGGCCTGGTGCCGTCTGGGTGCGCCGGCCGGGCCGGCTCCAGGGACCAACAGGACGTGGGACTCTGGGAGGTTCTGTGTGCGAGGAAGGGTTATTTCAGGAGCTCCTTCTCCATTTGCAAGTTGACATGACCTGCTCATAGCCAGCTAGTCACAGAACCTGTTAGTGGCACAAAGTCGTGTCAAAGGAAAGGAACTTGGGAGAGTTTAGAAGGGAGGAGAGACGTCAGAAGGCGCCACGCATCCTGCGCATGGCCCGGGCCTCTTCATGGAGTGAATAAAATTTGTGCGACACCAAAATTCCTCTCCAACGTTTCGATCAACAAACCTTCTTTTCCTAGTAAACTCTACTTGCTTATCTGCAGTTGCAGCAGTATCACTTCTTTCCAGTGGTTTTGCGCAATGAGAGTGTCGGGCCCTGGCTCCCGGACGCAGCGGGGGAGGCCCCTGCTCCAGGATGAAGCGAATTCTGGGCAGTTGCCGTGAAACCGAGTTCCGTACAGCAAACCATGTGTGCACGTTGGCACCACTCGGGGCTGCGCGAGGGCAGGTGGCGGAGTCATCGCCGGGGTGGGGGGGGCCAGTGGGCGTCGGGGAGCTGGGCTGTTTGGCACCTGAAACCCCCCACGCTCCGCTCCCTCATCGGGTGGGGCACCGGCCGCGGGCAGTGGACCCCAGGCGGGCGATGCTGGAGCTGCCCTCCCACACCCCAGCCACCGGCAAAGCGAAAGCGACTCTAGGTCCCCGCAGCGGTGGCACGTGAGCCATCAGGGCTGGGCAGGAGCCGGGCTGGAGCAGAATCGAATCTGCCTTCCGTGTTTGCTTCTGTCGGTGTTACCTGGGGTCTTCGCAATTGTCACTGCTGCTTTGGTCGCAGTGATAATTGCGTGATAATTTTAGGGACTTTGAAGCAAATTGTTGACTCATTAATACATTTTCCTCATGAGAGCCCCCGCGGGGGACTGGATCTCGCGCTGTCTTCGCCCGTGCAGTGCAGCACGCCGTTCCAAATATCGCGCAGGAATTAGACCCCGAGGTGCTGCCGCTCCCTCCCCGCCCTGAGCGGCGCAGGTCCTGGGACTGCCGTCTCTGCCCCTCGCCTTGGAGACCGGGAAGCAGCCAGGTACTGAGACGGGCGGAGCCAGGGACCGAAAGCTGCAGGAAGTGAGACGCCTGCTCGACCGTGGGTTTCCTTCCTCCGCCTTGCTGCGGTCGCTCAGGTTTCACGGAGAGCGCGTGGGTCCCCCCTGGCTGAGTCTTTATCTATCCTCATGTGATTAGTGATGACACCTGCTGTGTCTTCATTCCACGAAGTGGCTTTAATGAGAGTGTGGCAGCCGCGTAGCTCTTGCTGAGATGGTGCAGCCAGCGCCCACGGGAGGCACGTCCCTGGGGAGCAGCTCCTGGCAGCCCCCGTGTTTCTAAAGTTCGTTAGAATGAGAGGAGACGCTAGTTCCTCCGCGTGCAGCCAGGCCCTCACAGGGCTGCGACGGCCCCCTCCCACCCGTGCAGTCCGCTTCTTCCTGGGGCCCGGGCTCCACGTGCCCACCCTTGAGCCTTCGCGGGCAGTGGGGTGTGTGGGGGTCTGAACGGGTGACATGGGGTTTGCTGCGGGGTCCCCTCGCTGTGCCGGGGTGTCTGCGTTTCTGTCGACACTTTCTACGGCCTTAAGGCCCCCTCGGCTGTCCGGCTGTGCCCCCTGCGGAGAAGCCGAGAGCGGGGCTGTGATTCACAGGACGCAGGAAAAGCGCAGTGTTCGTTAGACCCGTGTTTGCATCTCTGCTGAGGTTTGGATGTGGCTGCGCTTCGAAGGCCGCCGAGTCTGGTAACGTCTACTTCAGAGGATGAGGCTGACGTAATGAATTCCGCGCCCCGTGAGGGCTGCCTGCTTCCTGGCCCTGCAGGAAGTGAGCTTTTTGATATTTGGTGAGCTCGGACCCTAGGGTCGTTTTCGAACTTCATGCTGTCCTTGTGTGTCTGAGAATGACGCAGGAATCTGAGAGGGCGCGAGCCGCGGGCCTGGGCGGCCCCCCTGGGGCTCCCCGCCTGTTCCCCCAGGACCAGGCGCTCTTGGCAGGCGCCTCTTGAGTTCGCAGTCCCCCGAGCGTGGTCTCGTTCCCCCTGGGGCTCCAGGCCGAGTGACAGGCCGTACAGGGAGCTCCGGGGAGAGCTCTGGGGCAGAGTCCTGGGAACCTGTCCCCAGCGTAGACTCTGCAGGCTGCTCTCAGGCCTGGGCCGCAGGGTGGCCCCGTTGGCCACCAGGGTGAGGGTGGGAAAGAGATGCGTGGTAAGGGCCTTGTGACCAGGAGCTGCACCTGCCACCTGGGACCAAGCAGCAGCCTTGCGTGAGGACAGGGCGGTCCACTCTGGCCAGGCCGGCGTGGGGCTTCCTCCGGCTGCCCCCAGGCCGTTTTGCAGGGTCCTCATGCCCAGACACAGCCATGGGGGATGGGGGAGACTGGCACTTTCCGGAGGCCTGTGGAGCATCGTGGCCCCAGAAGGCATTTGCACTTGCTCTTTCTTTGGTTGTTTTTAGCTCAGTGGACTTGGGCGTGGGAGGGTCGGCCTCCAAGCAACAGTGAGGGCGTCTCCACCCCGCACCGCTGGGCCCCTCTGGCGGGATGCAGGGAGTGGGGCCGAGCAGGGGGACCAGACTGCGGTGGGGACTGTGGAGGGGGTGGGCCTGGGGGTGGATGCTGTGGCCCCGCTACACCAGGGCGCTGCAGGGGGTGGCGGTTCCAGGATGCGTCCTGGGGGTCCTGGTGCCCCGGGCTATTCTCTACAGCTGCGTCCCCCACACTGTCCGAGGCCTGTCGGGAAATGGGCCGCCAGCACCCCCTGAGCTCCGCACCACCCTCCCCACCCATGACACCCACCCTACCCCTGTCTGCGGAAAATCATCTTGCATGAAACCGGTCCCTGGTGCCAAAAAGGCTGGGGACGCTGCTTTATAGGAAAATGTGTGGTTTTTTTTTTTTTTTTTTTTTTTTTTGAGACAGAGTCTCACTCCCTTGCCTGGGCTAGAGTGCCGTGGCGTCAGCCTAGCTCACAGCAACCTCAGACTCCTGGGCTCAAGCGATCCTCCTGCCTCAGCCTCCCGAGTAGCTGGGACTACAGGCATGCACCACTATGCCCGGCTAATTTTTTTATGTATATATTTTTAGTTGTCCAGCTAATTTTTTTTCTATTTTCAGTAGAGAACGTGTCTGGCTCTTGCTCAGGCTGGTCTCGAACTGCTGAGTTCAAGTGATCCTCCTGCCTCAGCCTCCCAGAGTGCTAGGATTACAGGCGTGAGCCACTGCTCTGGCCTTTGCTCTGTTTTTAACCGCAGCCCCTTCAGGTGAGAACCGGACACCCCGGGGCCCGGGCGTCGGGCCTTCCTTTCAGGAGGAAGTGCTATTGGCGAAGCCCAGGCAGATAAACGCCAGCTGGTCCCAGTGCCAGGTGTCAGCGAGTGCAGCCGCGTGCAACGGGCTCATGGGAGACACTGCACTTGAGCTCTGTGTGGCAGGGGGTCCGGGATAAACACCCCCAGGCGGCAGCAGGTCAGTGGGGGGCCAGGTGGGGGCCCAGGAGAGCGTGGGGTCCGCCCTCGTCGCAGGGGCTGGCGCAGATAGGCCGTGTCTTGGGCTCTTGCTGGGTGCTGCTCCCCTCCCCCGCCTCACCGGGTCTGTCTCAGGCCGGCACTCACCCAGGTGAGGGCCAAGCTGCTGTGGGTTGTCCACACGGTCTGGACACTACGCTGGGGGTTTCCCATCGTGGCAGCGCCTCCCGCCAGCTGCAACTTAAACGCCCATGTGACCTTTTACCCTGGCTGCTCTTAAATTCATGCTTTGAAAATACAGTGTAACCAGGGGTTTACTGGCTCAGTTGGAAGCTCTTATTAAAGCCTGTTGGTGCCGGAGCAGGGCCTGCCTGCAGGAAGCTCGGCAGGTCCCTCCAAACGGCTCCCAGGCCCGAGCCTCGGACGCTGCGGCTCTCCTGCCGCTGCTGCCGTGGGTGGTCCGTCTCATTCTCTTCCCAGCCCCGGGTGCAGGGATGCAGCTTCTGTCGATTAAATCATCCCCATGCTCAGAGGCAGCCCCGGTTGGCCGTCACGGGCTTACCGCTGCCAGGCTACCCCCGGCAGGACCGACCCCAGGCTCCTTTCTGGGGTCTTCTCGGGCCTTTCCGTGTTGCTTAGTTGCTCAGCCTGCGCTGGGGGAGCGCCCCGGAGAGCACAGCCCCCACGCGCCAGCTCAGCCTGGAAGCAGAGCCCCTCCCGCCTGCTACCTGGGCAGCGTCTGGCCGAGTCCCTCGGGGAAGCCTGGGTCAGGTGGCTGTAAGCACTTGCCGGTGACGTGTGCTGGCCGAGGACCGGTCACTGTCCAGGTGAAGAGGGTTCCTGCATTCTCACCGCGAGTGGCCCTCAGTTGGCCGTGAACACCGGAGAGGGAGGGGCTCCCCCCAGGCCACCCCGCGGCCCCTGGACCGAGGTCTCCTCCTCCAGTCGGCGCCTTTCTGGAATCCCCGACGCTCTCCACCAGGGTCTTGGGGTCTCTTGGCTCCAGCAGTTGCGTTTCTGCCTGGTCGGTCGTTCCTCTTTGTTGCCACGTCGCCATGCTGTCTGTCCGCTTGGCTACCGGGACACCAGCCTTGGAGGTGATGCTGCCCGGGGCGCAGCTTTCTGCGGCTGGAAGGGGAGGATGGGGGAGCATAGAGGCCCAGAACTGGGCCGGGCAAGGGTGCCGCCCCTGGGAGCCCGTCGGACCTGCGGCGGGAGTGTGGCCTGTGTACGGCCAGCGCGGGGCAGGAGGAGAGGGAAACCGCCGCTGGGCGGACGCCGGGCCCCCGGATGTGCACAGCCCCTCTGTGGTGCGGGTGCTGCTTTCTGCTCGTGTGCGCACACAACCTCACGGGGTACCCGTTTTCAGGGTGGTCTTTTCATCTGGTTTCTGCCCTCTACCCGCGTTAACCTCTGGCCATACCCTTCTTTCTCTGCTGCAGACTCAGATCTGCGTGCAGGCAGGCACACGCACACGCGTGCACACACGTGTACACATGCACACAGGGTTCAGGGGTCAGTGTTTGCTTTACCCAGACCAGGCCGTATTATATTCATTTCTTCCATTCCGGTCTTTCACCCAGTAACAGCGGGTGACAATTGTCCGGCTGAACCTGGAAGAAGATGCATCTTAGAGACCACGTCTTCACTCTCACAACGATCATTAGCGTCTGTTCGCCCTGAATCTCTCCTGTTGCGTCCCGTTCCCGTCTCTGGTTCTGAAACACGGTGTTTCTTCCACGTGCAGAGTTCTGCTCTGAGTTCGTGCTCCAGTCCTGCGTCCGTTTGGTGCCTCTGTCCAGACATCGTCTCGGCCATTCTTAATTTTCTGTATCAGATCGCGTGGGCGAGGGGCATTTGGCTAGCGTTTGCTTTTTGTCCAGAGCGTGGCAAGGACGTGGCGGCTGTGACTTTCCTGCATGTGGCGCCGTGGCGGGTGACGGGACCTTAGCACCCCCGCTCTCCGGGGGCAACTGGGCACGGCGGCGGTTCTGGGACTTGCTCCGCACCCCCTGCACAGGGCGTCCCCACCCACGGTCGGTCTCCCGCATGGCCCGAGTGCTGCTCGGGTCTCTCCTCTTCTCTCCCCATGGTCAGCACGGCCACAGGTGGCCCCCTTTGTGGCTCCTTTCAAAGAAATGGTTTTATTCACCAGATTTTTTAAAACACATCCAGCTTATTGATTTTTACTTTGTGTAGGTTTCTTCCTCCTGGGAGGAAAGGGTTTATTTTATTCTTTTCCAGCGTCTCGAGCTGATGGCCTCATTCGTTCATTTTCCATCTCTCATCTGCTAACAAAAGCACACTGCAGGTGACTACCCTCCTTGGGCTGGGTCCCTGTCTGCCCATCAGCTGGGCCTGGGTCCCCTGCTGGGCAGGTGATATCATTCCAGAACCTTCCATGCTGACACCTCTGAGCCCAGGGCTGCTGGAGAAACACTTCAAAATGCCGCGGGTACAGGCTCACAGATCACCGCAGCCAGGCAGTGTGGCCTCAGGTTATTTCCAGTTATTAAAAAATAAAAGCTCATCCATGTGCCCGGATGACTCAAGCCGTGTCCCGTGGGCTACGGAAGAGCAGCAGGTCCCTGATGTGTCTCTCTCCACCCCGGTGCTGGTCTCCAGCCCTGCCTTGGTGTCCCCTCCGTGTCCCGAAGAGCGTGTTCCGGCCAGGGAGGGACGCCCTCCCAGCCCTCGCCGTCTCAGCTCCTTTTCTGTTATTCTCTTATTTTTGTTTTGTGTTTAAATTTTCTATGTAGGCAGTCATGTTCTGTTTTGGACCTTATAACTTACTTATTTTTGCCGTAAGAATCGGGCCTGAGTGGCCTGGGCCTCCAGGGAAGGGGCGTCTCATCATGCTGGCGGGGGTCCCTGTGGGTGGGACTCCTGTCACCTGCCTGGGCCAAGGGTGACCCCGTGCGCTGATTCTTCTGGGAAAAAGCGTTCCTGGCCATTGTCCAGGCGTCAAGCGCCTGCTGCCCAGGACGTCGCTGCCCCTCTGCGAGTTGCTGCACCACCCAGACCCCCTCCCTGGGTGAGACTGTGGCTGTCGGCAGAGCCCACTGTGTCCTGGGCTGGGGCCAGGTGCCCATTCTTCTTGTCCAGTCCTTGTTCCTGTCCCCCCAGGGATGCGCACTATGGCCTGGTCGGCCCCTCGGTGCCCAGGCCGGTCTGTGGGGGGCTGTCCCTCAGCGGCCCCTGGTCTCTCGGCCCCCGTACCCTGGTGGGAGGGCTGGAGACAGCTGACTCACGGGGTGTGAGGGGGGCCAGGGTGGCATGGCCACGGTGGGCAGGGGGAGAGCTCCTGTGTGTCCACTGCGGGCTCTTGGCAGAGACCATGTCTGTGCGGGGCAGAGGCCCCAGGGCCACCCTGACCTCTGAGCTGACCTCTGACCCGGGCGCATGCCGGCCGTGGTGTGGGTGACTCCCGCCTGCTTCCCCCGTGTGCCGACGGCGGCTCCTTCCTGGTGGGTGTGGGAGCTCACGGGACTGGGCACGCCCGGCTCCACCTGTGGCAGCCTGTGCCCGGCAGTGGCACCCAGGACATGGGGCGGTGCTGACCACCCAGCGTGTGGGGAGGCGTGTCCACTGACACGCGGACAGGGCGCTCAGGCCCAGTGAGCTCCGGCTGACTTTCAGCTGCAGGAAATGGAAGCAGAGGAAGGGTCCGGCCTATGCCCTGCAGCCTGGCACAGCTTAAATACGCGGAACATGTTAATCCTGAAACTCCCTGTTGCTAAGTCTAATTTCCGTTGACAGGAAGCATTTTCATATTTATCCCAAACTAATAAAGCTCCTAAGGTCACTGTGTGGGTTTTGTTTTCAGGCTGCTGGAGACACCTGGATGCAGCTCAACTGCCCAGACACCGGGGGCCAGGAAGTCCGGTTGTCACGGCAACCGAGCACTAACAAGCACCACGAAGGGTGGGATGGAGGGTCGCCGGCGGCGTGTGGGTTACAGAGGTCACTTCCTGTCTCTCTACAGAGCCCAAGGACATCCTTGAAATACATATTCAGTTTGCTAAGTGCTTCATGACGGGGAGCGTGAAGCCTTTAACCAGCTCTTCCGAAAGTCTCCGCTTGCTAGAAAATGCTTTCCCTTTACTATCTGCTCTCTGGTTCGAGTCCCGCCGGCCGGGGTTGGATGCTTCCTGAGGCGTCTCAGGCTGTGCGGGCGCGTTTCTGTCTGCTGCCGTGCAGCAGATCCGCAAAACGCACACAAAACGCCGTCCTGACGGGACGTGACCCAGAGCCAGGCGAGGCTGTGATGGGGTCATGTCCAGAGGGACTCGACCGGCTCGGGCCAGGTCTGCAGACTCCTGGGCAGAGCTCGGCCCGGGGAGGCCCGGCCAGCACCCCGGGCACCCCCAGTGAGGAGCACTGGTGGCAGGGCTGCCAGGCCGTGCTGTCTGGTTGTCGCCAAGGGCCAGAGGGGTCAGCAGGCCTGGGCAAGACCCCACGTGCGGGGCCTGCTCACGAGGCCACGTGCCAGCTGTGTGGGGGGAGTGCGAGATGGTGACAGCCGTCCGTGTGTACAGGACAGGCTCTGAGTGCGGGCTCCAGCTGGCTGAGCTAGAAACCGCTCCGCAAGTGCTTCGGCCTGACTCCGTGCAGTCGCCTCCGTGTGCCAGGCCAAAGACAGGTCCACATGTGACCTTAGCTCTGCCTGAAGAATGGAGTTCCAGCACTCCCACCCTGCGGTGGGGACTCCGTCACAGACACCGAGCAGCACTCACCGGAGCTCTCGGAGTGGCTTTGCAGAGCAGGGCACGCAACAGAAGCGTGGATCGTGCATCTGAGGGTCTGAAGACAGCGACACCCCGAATGCCGACCGGGAAGAGCAGGTTTTCTCCTTGGCATTGCCTTGGTTGCCTTCAGGGAGTCTGCGATTCGCTCCGAGGCCAGGGCCACAGTGGCAGAGCCTCCACCTGCCGCCTTTGCAGCAGGGACGTGGCAATCGTGGGTCACAGGAGACACTGTCCCTGGGGTCAGAGACACGTGGAGAAGTGGGATCCGCGGCTTTGTGTGTGGCGGTCGCAGTGCCGTGTGGGTCTGGCCTGCAAGCGCCGCCACCCCCTGCGCTGGCCGGGCCACGTCCGGACACAGGTCTGGTGGCCGCGGTGGCTTGGCAGCCTGTCCGGGCCCGGGTGTGTGGCAGCAGCTCTTCCCTGCGTTAGCCGTAGTGCACTGAGATCTCGGAATGCTACTTTATAACTTTCATCCTAAAATATAACCTGTGAAGATTAAGGAAACTTTTAAAAGCTCCCAGCTCTCTCCAGGGCCACGATTAGAAGCCCCTGGGGTGGCAGAGGGCGGCCAGCTCGGCGCTGAGTGACAGCCGGGCGGGAGGGAAGGGCGCTCCCGCACCCGTCGCAGCAGCGCAGCTAATGGATTTCCTGCTTCTAACGCGGATGGTGGCTGTCATTTCTGAAGGATCCATCTGTGCTATATTTAATCACTCTCCAAGTAGCTAAAATAGTTTCGACAAAGTTAATGAGATCTCGATGTTTTCCTGCTGGCGTGGCCATCGTGGTGGTTTGCGCCTCTGAAACGTCATGTCGAATCACGTTTCTGCCGTGGTCAGAGGCGGCACAGCCCCAACACGCTGACCTGACCACGTGCGTCTCCCGGGCCTGACGCCCCCTGCCCAGCCTCCGCCCCAGCCCCCGCCTGGCTCCAGCTCACCCTGCAGCCTTCGCTCCCCGCCCGGCCTCTCGGCACACGTAACTCCAGCCAGACTACGACGTGGCTCCGGTCCAGCCCTCGCTGACCTGAAGCAAGTGGGCTGGGCATCCCCACCCGTCCCGAGGGCACCCTCCCTCCTCCTGCACCTCTGTCCTCAGCCCCTGCCCCGATTCCTCTGCCTCGGTGGGGCCTCTGGCAGGGGCCGGTGTCTCACGTGTTTTATGTAATTCAGTTGAATCGACTCTTGAAAATCCAGCTCTGTCACCACTTGTCTCAAACTGTCATCGCCTCTTTGTTGCTCTCACAGAAAACTCCAGCTCAGTCCCTACCCCTGCTCTGCCTGGCAGGGCACGTCCCGCCCTCGCTGGCCGCCGCGACGCCCCCCCCCCCCACCAACCACGGCAGCCACGGCCAGTTGTCGGCAGGAGCTGCTGCTGGCTATGCGTCCTCACCCGTCCCACCCTGAGCAGCCACGTCACGCCGGTGCCCCCACAGTGGCAGCCCTGGCCGCGCCGCCCCTCACTGTTTCGGTCCCTGTTCCCTCCTGTGTCGCCAGGCCTGGATCAGGCCTCCTGGTGGCAAATCTTCTGGTTCCTCCGTCTTTAGTGCCCCTGAGCAGAGAAGGGCACGGCCTTGCCGCTGCGCTAGTTTTACTGGGGAGCAGGTGCTGCTCAACGCGGCCCTAGAGTGAGGGCAGCCCCGGGCCACCCTGACGATGAGGGGGCCCCGGGCAGAAGGCGGCTCTCTGCCCTGCCATGCGGTCTTCACCTGCTGGGCCACCCTCAACCCCCGGCCTGTGTCCGGCTCCTCGCGGGTGTTCCGGCCCCGGCTGTACCTGCCCGGCCCGCGCAGCCTGCGTGTCCCCAGGCCGTGCACCCCTCGGACTGTGGCTCTGGCTCTTCGAAGCCTGGGTCCTGGGGCGTTTTTTCCCTTGGCTGGTTTTAAATAGGTGCCCAAACAGGTAGTATCGGACTCGCCGTCTGCAAGGCAGGTGAGAGGGGAATGCCCGGCGCCCTGCGAGCATCGGGAGGTTGGAGGTTGGAGGACGCCCCTTCCTGGGCCGGCACAAGGAGTTCTCAGCCGTTGGTTTTGGGGTGAGAACCGCGTGGCCCTCTGGTTCCGCGTCTATGTGTCATTAGTGGTGTGCGCTTGGAGACTCAGTGCAGAGAAACCACATTTCCCCTGAGCTCACTGCAGCTGGCGTCTCGCCACCGCAGCTGGAGGGAGGGAGGGAGGGAGAGAACTGGGAAGGCCAGAGCAGTACCGTGGCCCGCGGACCATGCCGAGTGTGCGTTTTCCTGCAGGCCCCAGGAGCCAGCGTCTGCGCGGGTCCTGTGGGGCAGGGAGGCCGGGTGTGGAGGCCACAGTGCGCGAGGCTCCTGTGCATGACCCGCTCTGGCCTGTCACTGCCCCTTGGTGAGGCTCTTCCCGCCTTTGTCCACTTGACACCTGGGCTCGTCACTGATGCTGGAAGGATTTGTACTGAGGCCATCGCTCTTTCTTAAACGTGGAGCGTTTCCCCGTCTCTCAGGAGCGGTTGGAGCTGGCCCGGGGGACGGGTGTTGTCACACCTGCAGACAAGTTTTTCCCACCAGGTGGACACGGAACGTAGGCTGGCACTGAGGTCAGCACTGGCCACAAGCGGGAGGGGCTGGCTCTGCCACGGGGGTCTGGTTCCCTATCCCTGTGTCGCGAGTCTGCCCAGCCAGGGCTGGTCCAAGTCCACGGGGCCGAGCTGCCAGGGGTCACAACTGACCGACGCCCGGGCATCTGCACACCACAGGCGAGGACCTGGGTCCGTGGATGGGGCGGTGGCCCCTGAGGCTGCAGTCAGAACTGCACTAGGGCCAGTCGTCTGTCAAGTCTGAGCTGGACTCCTGGAGTGTGGCCCCAGCCTCGGGGCGGTGTCTGTGCCCCCTACTGTGTCCTCGAGAGGCGGGAGCCTCTGGGGACATCTCTGGGGGACATTGAGCCCCCAGCCTCAGGCCGACACCTCCAGAAAGCAGTGCAGCCCCGGCCGCCCTCCTGTCCCCGGCTGCACCTGCCTCCCGGCCTCTCATGCTGAGCGGCTCCCACGGTTTTGTGCCTGTGGCTTCTCCAGCGGGTTGGTTTTGTGCCAGAGCCACCGTCCTCCCCGTCGCCTCCCCCTGGAGAAGGGCCTGGCGGGCAGTGAAGCCCGGGCATCGTGTGGAGGGCCACGTGCCTGGGACAGGCGCTCGGCGGGTCTGCGGGTTGCGGCTGCCCTGTCCTCCATGCTGCCCAGGGCGCACTGGGCAAGAGCAGCCCAAAGAGACACCAGCCCCTCGGCCCTGGCAGGCGTGGGCTGTTTGTTTTTCTGGGGGACGCATCGTTCCCCACACTGAGGCGGAGAACAATGACGCTCCTTGTCCGGCAGCACAGCTGCTGGGATTCTGCAGGATCCGAGCACAGAAGACAGAGGCAGGTGGGTCCTCGCGACCCTTCCCTGCCCAGCGCGTCTGCAAGGGGCCCGTGGCCGGCTGGCGGCTCTAGCTTCTGCTGGGGAGATGGCCCAGGGAGCCCTGGGGGCGGAGGGGGCCTGCTGCACGAGACCCCCAGGCCTCTGCTCAGCGGCCCGCCTGCTCCCGAGCCACGTGAGGACCGTGGGCCACTCCGGAGGGGCTGGGGGGCCGCACACCCTGGGCCTGGTGATGACAGCCGCCCCTTGGGTGCTGCTGTGGTTCCTTTAACCTGTACCAGTTCTGCTCTTTCTTGAACTTTCTGTAATGGAACCACAGTGTGCTTGCCCTTGTCTAAAGCCTTGTTTACTCAGCACGTCTGGGGATCCATCTCATTGGGATTAAGTCACTGCGAGATCCCAGGGTCCCTGGCGACAGGTGGGTCCCCAGTAAACCGGCCCCTCGGGGTTGCTCCTCTTGGTGACAAGCTGCAGCTGCACAGCCCTGGAAGGCACAGCCCCGGAAGGCAGCTCGGGGGTCCCAGGGCCCCCCGCACCCACTGCATCCTCCGCCCCGGAAGGACCCGAGGACCCCGCGCTGCCCTGCCATCTCGGGGTCCGGCGTGTGCTGCTCCCAGACAGCCAGGCCCTGTCCTGCCTGCGGTCAGAGCCCCCCCAGTGTCCTCCAGCCACAGGTTCCCGTTAGAACCGTCGGTGACCCGCAGGAGGGCGCTGGGGGCGTTTGTCGCTGCCTCCTTGGTGGCAGGCTGGCGTCCCATCTGTGGGTGATACAGTCGTTAGAGCAAAACGCAAACCCGAGCGCGGGGCTGGAAGATGGAGGGCGGGGCACATCCTTGGGCCGAGCGGAGCCAGGGCTGGGGCACAGCCGCAAGCTCCGACTTTTTAAAATGGGTTTTATCTTTCAGAGCTGTTTTAGATTTACAGAAAAATCGCGGAGCTGGTACATGGAGTTCCGCGTACCCCACACCCAGCTCTGCGGAGCCGGCATCTTGCGTGAGTGGGGCTCGTTGGTCGCATAGCTCGTCAGCCACGTCCACGCGGCCTCCCAGTCCCTCGGTCCTTCCCGGGCACCCTTCCTGACCCAGGGTCTTGGGGACGCTTGGTGGCCACGTCTCCTCAGGCATCTCGGGCTTTCCTTGTTTTGGTGACCGGGACGGCTCTGGGGGTGTTGGGATGTGGACGGGGCGCCCGTCCACGGGTGTCGTTGGTCATCTCACAGTGGCCGGGTTGGGGAGGATGACACCAGGCGACGGCCTTCCCCGCACGGGGTCCCCGGGCACCGCCACCCACGGGACGCGTCCCCTCCTGGCGAGCTGTTGGGCCTCTCCACGCTGGCAACTCTGCCCCTCCCATCCTGCGCTCTTAGGGAGGAGTCTGTGCGCGGCCACACGCGGGCCTGGCACTCTGCCTCCGGGGGGTCCGTGTGGGTCGCAAGGATTCTTCTGCAGGGAGGCGTGTCCTGGTCCCCGTGTCCCTGTCAATTTGATGATTTACGTCACTATGGACTCAGGGATGCTTATCTCATACTTTCTGTTGTAATTCAGCGGTACTTTCTTAGCTTTTTCTTTAAAAGCTTATATTTTAAAATACTTTCTAGCGTAGGGAAGGACCCACACTGCGAGCCTCTGTCCGCGTGTCCTGCCAGCCCCGCCATGTCCCCGTGTGTGCGCACACAGGTGCTGTTCTCAGTGCCAGGTGTCTGTCAGCGTCACGCGGAGCAGGTGGGCTCTGGTCCTGTCTGGTGCCCGGGGAGGCAGGCCAGTGGGGTCCCTGGTCCCCCCGGATGGTGAGCTGCAGGGACAGCCATGTCCACGACGGGGCTCAGCTCAGTGGGTTTCTGTGGGAACTTGGGCCGTCCCGACTGAGCACCGAGCTGAGAGGGACGGACCCGTCGGGTTTCTCATGCCGCGCTCACTGCTACCGTCCCACACGGGGACAGCAGACAAGGGACATCCTTGTTTCCTGCACAGACGCTACTGCCATTCAGACGGATGCGGTGGGGCTTGTCCTGCCCCTCGGTGGCGAGGTCAGCCCCACGTTAAGGGCTGTGCTGGTTAAACTGAGTGGGAGAGACGGTTTCTCTGTGCACTTCTGGCTCTTGCTGACACTCCGCGTCTCGGTTGTCGTTTCAGGATGGGAGTCCCAGCTCCTGGAAACAGGGTTCCTGGGGGTGTTCCTGTGCCCACTGTGGACCCTGGCACGACTGCCCAGGCACAGCCCCACGTCCCGGGTCGTCCTGTGGGGCTTCCGCTGGCTGGTGTTCAGGATCATGCTCGGCGCAGTAAGTAGAGCTCTGGTTTATCAGCGGCGTGCCCGAAACGTGCCTGTGGCTAAGCCGTGTGGCTTCCAGGCAAGGTGGGATGTGTCCCCCTCGCTGGCCTGTGGCTTGCCGTCCTCCCCTCAGCCCGGCCTGGCCAGCCCCGTGCCCTTCTGCGTCCTGCAGCGACCTGCCGAGCACTGGAACTCAGCTGGCTCCTCCCGCCGTGTTCCGGCCGTGTCTGCGGGAAACAGCCCACGGGGCTCACCTCGCCAGGAGCCTCTCGGGGAGCAGCCGCCGGGGCCACTCCCTCTCCCCCGGCCCCTCCCGTGGGTTCTGGGGTGTCTGAAATGCTGCAAAGATCATTTTTAAAGGGTAAAAGTCACGTGCCACATGGGGGTCATCTGTGATTCTGCCAGGAAGCCTTTCCTGCTAGTCCTTTCTCGTGGACGCCAGCTCGCCTGGTTCAGGGTGTGTCTCTTATAAAAGCCACGTACGGGCCGGGCGTCGTGGCCCCTGTAGTCCCAGCTGCTCGGGAGGCCAAGGCCAGAGGATCGCTGGAGCCAGGAGTTGGAGGCCGCAGTGAGCTGTGATGATGCTGCTGCACTATAGCCAGGTGACAGAGCGAGACCCTCAGAAAAAACGAAACAAACTAGAAAGCCAGGTGCGTTGGGGGAGGTTTCATTGGAATCTGGTGGACGGAACGGGCTGCGCGTGCCTCGTGCCCGTCTGTTGGTCTCAGCAGCCTGGCCACAGCAAGAGGAGACCCCAGCACAGCCTCAAGGCCGAGGCCCTCGCAGCCCAGGACTAGGAGGCTGGGAGCCTCCCTCCTCCCTCCCTGCATCACGGCTCGGCGGCCTCAGCCCCGGTGCTCCTGCCCCTTGGATGTCGCCATGCCCTGGTGGCCAGGGAGGGGCGGGCCGCTCCACGTGAGGAGACGTGGGCACCTATGGACAGCGGGCGCCAGGGCACGCCTGGCGGCTGGGTCACCTTTGACATCCTTGTGGTCTTGACTGTGAGGACGCGGAAGGCCGGCCTGATTCCCAGGAGCCCACCCTGTACTCTGTGATACCCGCCCGCGTGGTGACCGTGCGTGGTTAGCTCTGCGTAGGGCTCAGTGGGCGGGGCCCCGGGACGCGCTGGAGGCAGCCGGAGCAGCAGGGCGTCGCCACGTCGCTCCAGAGGGCAGCGCGCCTGCCTCCCGCCAGGCTGGGTGGAGCTTTGGGGAGCCCCGTGGCAAGGCCCAGCCCAGGTAGAGCGCCAGCGGCCACAGGTGACGGGGAGGGGCCGGCGGGGCGGCGTCGAAGCAGCGACCCTGGGTCCGGGCCCCGCAGTGGAGTGCGATGCTGTCTGCAGATGCGTTTTTCCAGGTAATTAGAAAGACAGATGTTTTCGTGGTTCTCTTTAATAAAACGTTGAAAGTCTTTTTCGTCGCTAATCGCATCACAGATGTTCTTAGGCTGTGGCTCCTCATCCGTCTAGGAAATAGTCTTAGTGTCATCCCTCAGCTGGCTTTAACAAGCATAAAAACGTATGAAACGTTTCGAAGGACTTTACGTGGACCACAGCTTCGGTAGGCGCGGCAGCGTGGAGGCGAAGCCCCGGGGGGAAGCTGTCAGACTGTTCCGTGCCAGGTTCATGGTGCCAAGAGTTGAACAAACTCCCACGATGCCTGGCAGAGGTGGTGAATCATCAGCACACCCAGAGCACCGTTTATGGCATCTGAGTGACGGTTGGTGCCCGCGGATGAGATGTCGTCAGGCGCGCTGAGAGGCATAATTACCCGGTACGGTCTGGCGTTGGGTATCACTAACTCACCGCAGCGGAAGGCAGGAAGACCGAGTCGGCTGAGCAGAAGGAGAGTGACAGCAGCAGAACGTGCCTCTGTGGCGAGGTGGAGACAGCCACGGCCGACGCTGGTGGGCAGCCGGGCAGCACCCCCACCCCACGCGTGTGCTCTTGGTCAGAGCCGGAGCCCGTGGTCAGCTTGGCAGGTTCACTCAGAAACCAGCACCCATGGTTTTGTGGCCAGCGTGTCTCGGGTGCCTGTTCCGGGGGAGCCCCACGGCCGCCAGGTGAGGGTGCTGAGCAGAAGGGCAGGGACAGGCTCATCCTCCATGCCCACAAACACCTGGTCCAGGGTGCTGAGCCCTCCTGACCCCAGAGGACCCTGCGCAGGGCCGTGCAGACGCTGGCACCAGCGGGAGGCTCATGCAGCTGCTGCACAGGGGAAGCCCCCATGGCAGTGCTCTCGGGGCCGCGGCTCCTGGCGGAGGGCAGGCAGCAAGGGGCCAGGCCTGGGGTGTGGGGAGCAGAGGTCAGTGAAGGGCACAGGCGTGGCCCCCTCCAGATGCTGCCAGAGCTGGGCAGGGTACGGAGAGGGGTCCATGCGGGAGAGGGGCTGCGAGAAGGATACAGCATCGCTTCTTTATTTTCGAAAACACGCCCGGCTGCCGTCTGGTCACGAGAATCTTCAGACAAACCCTCGCGGAGAGATTGGCGTTTTGACGGGTACCAAAGTCACAGGAGACGGCAGAGCCCGGGCAGCTGTCCACTTTGGGAGCGTGACGGTTAAATGCTTCCCGGGTGGGTCCTGGTACAGAAAAGGCATGGCGGGAACCCTAGGGAAACACGGATGGGCTGTGACGGTGGCCATCCTGACAGGCGTGGGGCAGCGTCTCGCCGTGGCTTCCACGGGCCGCGCCATGGTGACCAGTGATGGAAGCCATCACTTTCCCTGTACCTGTTGGCCGTTTGCATGTCGTCTTTGGAAAAATGTCTGTTCAGACCCTTTGCCCACTTTTGACCGTGTTGTTTCTGTGCCGTTTAATATGCGTTTCGCAGATGTTAACATTTTAGACGTCACCCTCATCCGATACGCGGCTGCAAACGTCTCCTCCCGTTCGCAGGCCGCCTTTCACTGAGCTGGTTGTCCCTCCGCCATGCAGAGCTCTGCGGTTTGTGGTGGCCCCGCCGTCTCTCCCTGCTTCGTGCCTGTCCTCTGGTGCATGTCACGGCCAAGGCCGGCATCCAGGAGCTTTTCCCTGCTTTCTCCTGCGAGTTGTATGGTTTCAGGTCTTGCACTACAGTCGAGTCTTTATTTTGAGTTAGTTCTGTGAGTGGTGTTAGATAACGTGCAGTTTCATTCTTTCACATGTAAATATCCAGTTTTCCCATTTATGTGTCTTCTTGGAGCTCTTGTCAAATCATAGTTGACTGTACACGAGTGAGTTTACTTCTGGGCTCTCTGCTCTGTTCCCTTGGTCGATGGCTTTTATTTTTATGCCCATAGCCTGCTGCTCTGATTACCATGGCCTTATAGTGTAGTTTGAAATCAGGAAGTGAGATGGGGTCTTGCTGTGTTGCTCAGGCAGGTCTTGAACTCCTGGCCTCAAGCGATCCTCCCACCTCAGCCTCCAGAGTCACTGGGACTATAGGTGTGAGCCACCGCACCTGGCCATTGCCTCCAGCTTTGTTCTTTCTTGATTGCGTTGGCTATTAAGGGTCTTTTGTGGTTCCATGCAAATTTTAGGATTGTTTTTTCTATTTCTGTGACAAATGCAAGTGGAGTTTTGATAGGGATTGGGTGGAATCTGCAGGTCACTTTGGGTGGCGTAGACATTAGATGACAGGTGCCGGCGAGGCTGCGGAGCCCCTGTGCACGGTTGGCGGGGATGTAAATTAGCAGCCACTACGGAGAACAGAATGGAGGTTCCTCAAAAAACTGAAGGTAGAGCTGCCATACGACCCAGCAGTCCCACTGCTAGCGTTTATCCAAAGGAAAGAAAGCCAGTCTGTGGAAGGGACGTCTTCACCCCGTGTTTACCGTAGCACTGTTCACGGTGGCCAAGACACGGAGTTGGCCCTCGGTGTGGTGTGTGGGACGCGTTCAGCCTTAAAAGGATGAGGTCCTGTCGTTGGCAGCAACACGGATGGAGCTGGAAGGTACCATGTTAGGCAGAATAAGCCAGACGCAGAGACGTATCTCACGTTCTCACGCGTGCGGGAGCGAAGGAAGGTGACCGCGGAGAAGTGGGGAGTAGAGCGGTGGTTACCGGAGGCCGGAAGCGGAGCAGGAGGGAGCTGGGGAGAGACCGGCTGACGGGCGCGCAGTCACAGCCCGCGGGAGGCACCGTGCTGTGCCCTGCGGACGGCAGGTGAGCAGAGTCAAAGACGGTCCGTTGTATATTTTCAGAAACCCAGGAGGGAGGGTTTCGGGTGTTCCCAGCACAACGAATGATACGTGTTTGAGATCATGGATAAGCCAGGTCCCTGACTTGACCATCACACACTGCGGACGTGTCTCGAATTGTCACTCTGTGTCCCGTAAATACGTGCAATTATCACGTGTCAACTAAAAATAAAAGGGAAGTTTTTTTAAAAAAATAAAGCTAGAAAAAAATGAAGGTGAGGAAATGGACAGGAAAAATTCCAACAGGCTGGGTGTCGAGTTAGCGGCGTGGCCTCAACAGTGACGGGGACACCATCCTACTTGCACGGCTTTGCTGTAAGTCTAAGCGTTTTTAAAATAAAAATTTAAACAGAAATCTATGCAACTTTATGCATGTAAATTAAGCACCAGAGACGAAATGGTTAAATTCCTTCAAAGACATAGATTAGCAAAGTGACAGAGGAAGAACCGAAAATCATAAATAGCTCTGAAAATTGAGACAATTAAAACAAACAAAAAATACCTTCCTGCTAAGAACACTCCGGGCCCAAAAGACTTCAGCGATGAGTTCTGTACGACGTTCAAGGAAGAAATGCTGCGACCCCCACACACATTCGGGGACTGGGGGGGCCCTTCCCCCACCTTCTCAGGAGGCCGCAGAGACGAGGACGTTTCAAGAAGAGGCAGTTACGGAGCAGTGCTCTTCACGAGCGCACACAGAACGTTCTTGAGGGATTATTAGCGCACGAACCCGGCAACACGTAAAAAGTGTAACGTGTCGACCAAGTGCGATTTTACCCAGAATGCAGGATTGGCCGAGCATTAATAAACTGAGGTAATTTGCCAAATTACCAGATTAAAGGAGAAAGCTATAAAATAATACAATCATTTCAATAGACGTAGAAAAGCATTTGAGAAAACTAAACACTCATGCATGATCAACAAAGACAATTTCTCAACAAACGGGGCCTGGAAGGAAACTTCCTCAGCCTGACAAGACGGCGGCACGAACCACCTACAGCTGAGTCGGGCCTCGTGGTGAAGCCTGAGCACGTCTCCCCCGAGACGGGGGGTAAGGCGGGCGTCCCGGGCGCCCACCCACATCACGGGTATCTGACGGTTCCTGGAAGGTCTCAGCTTGTTCAGTAAAGCAAGAAGAAGAAACGGAAGCTGTGAAGTTAGAACAGAAGCAAAACGTCTGTTCGCAGGCGCTACGTGTGGAACATCACAGACCCTCAGAGCTCACGGGGACTGAACCACGCTGCAGGCTTAAGGCGCTGGCAAACTCAGCTGTGTTCTTAGTGCTAGTAGAAATGATTAGAAGACCATGTTTTTAAAATACAGCATTTGTAATTACATCCAAAACCACAAAATAGGAAATATTAACAAAAGAAGTACAAGACTTACACCCTGAAAGCAGGCGGTGTTGCTGAGAGAAGAAGGGCAGATGCGTGTGAGCTACACCATGTTTGTGAACTCAGGTCCCAGCGTTATTAAACCGTCCTGTTCCCAGCTGGTCCACAGATTTCATGAAACCCCAGGCATAATCCCTGAAGGACTTTTTTCAGCAACTGATAAACCAACTCTTAGATGTCCACGGACATGGCAAGGACCCAAACAGCCGAATGACACCGAGTGGGAACGAGGTTGCAGGAGTCACTCTGCTTGACTCCCAGACGCACTGTGGAACTGCGGTCGCAGAGACCGTGATGTGGGCAGGGACAGGAAACTGTGCCGAAGGAGCGGGTCAAAGGGTGCAGAGGTCGTCCCACGCTGACATCACGACAGGGCTTTTGGACAATCCCCACGTCAATTCAACCGAGAGAGAGAAGCCTCCGCAATACCTGCTGGACACCCGGAAATCCACCTGGGGTCAATGTGCCACGACCCCTCCGCTGTGCCATACGCAAAACTGATTTGAGACTGGTTGCAAACATAAAAGCCCTCAAACATAGCATAGAATATTTTTGCATTCTTGCAGCAGGCAGAGATCTGTCATGACACAGAAAACATTAATCATGAAAGAAAAAAGTAGATAAGTTGAACTTCATCAAAATTTGAATTTTCTATTCTTCTAAAGACACCATTGAGAAAATAGCAAGCAAGGCACAGATTAGGAGAAAAATATTCATCATACCATTATGTGTGACAAAGAACCTGTATCTGGAATACATAAAGAATTCATAAAGTTCAATAATAAAGACAATTTGATTTTTAAAATAAGGAAAGGATTTTAGCAGATACTTCACAAAAGAAAATATGTAAATGGCTATTAAAAGCACTTGAAAGATTGCTCAGATGTATCGGCTCTCAGGGACATTGAGAGTCAATCCACACTGGGAGATCGTGTCCTGCCCACAGAAACAGCAAAATTAAAAGGACCGAGAAAGCCGTAGCTGGCGAGGGCAGCAGTGCGCTTGGGCTGCCCCGAGACAACACCACAGACCTGGCAGCTTCCGCAACAAGAATTTGTCTTCTCGCGGTCTGGGCTTCCAGAGGAGCAGGTTTTTGTTGCTCGCGTGTGGGTTGGATGGAGAGTGCTGGCGTCGCTTCCACCCAGGGCACGAATCCTGTCGGAGCAGGGCCCCCCGCCCCCGGCCACATTTGACCTTAACTGCTTCCTTCCAAATACTACCACGCTGGGGTCAGGGCGTTGGCGTGATCTGGGGACATACTCGGCCCACGGCACAGGGATGGAGGCCCTGCCCTGCCGGCGGGCACAGGAGATAGAACCGCTGTGCTGGGACGGCAGCGGGCAGCTACTCACGGAGTTCACCTGCTCCCGCCGGATAACCCAGGATCCCCACACCTACGCGTGAGCCGAGAGGTGAATATGCACTCACAGAGCTTCCATAGCGCCTTCCTGGCAGCACTGGCCATGGGAGCTGAGGCCCGGGCGCAGCCCAAGCCCGTCCGCAGGAGCAGGGACAAAGGGGCACTCGGTTCCGCCTGGGGCGCTTCTCAGCAGCGCAGACTACGGTGCGAGAAAACAGCAGCGACCTCAGAACCATGCTGAGAGAGGAGCCTGGCATGGAGGAGTCTGTGCCAAACGATCCCTTTCCTGGGGCCCAGAACAGGTAAACCAGTGCCTGGCGGACTCCGGGGACTGATGGGGCCTGCAGGAACCCGCAGGCGGTGGCGGTGCCCATGTCTCGGTGGGGCGAGGGCCACGGGCAGGTGCGATTACCTGGGAAGCTCCCCACGCGGTAACCAAGGGCCGCCTGTAAATTACGTTCTGAGACCTGAGGAGAGGCCGACCCCCCGCAGGGAGGGACATGCAGGAGCCCCAGGAGGGGACATGGCAGACACCTGTCCCTGTGGGCAGCGCAGAGCTACGTGTCCCCACCCAGCATGGCCTCGGCCCCCTCGGTCGAGCACCAGGTAAAAACCACGTGCTTCGGACCCCAGCATGACGGTCGACTCTGCCAGCCCCGCAGCACGAGATAGACAGACAGACGGACAGCCGCCCCCAGGACCTGCTGGGGAAGCCGCTCCTGCCACCCCGTGCCCTGGGAAATCCTGGAGGAGGGGACACTCCTCAGATGTTGTTACGTGACCCGTGTAACAGGGACCCCAAACCTGGGGACATCACGAAAAGGAAAGTTAGAGCCCCCCTTTGCTCGCGAGCAAAGGCACAGGAACCTGTAACGACTTCGGCAAATCGGATCTGGCCGTAGAAGAGGCAGCGCAGGGTCGGCTTGACGTTTGAAGATCCGTGTCATTTGCTGTGATGACAGAAGGAAGAGGAAGAGCCACAAAAGCGTGTGATAAAATTCACGGTAAAGACGTTCAGCAAGTTAGTGTTGGGCCCGAACCTTTCAGCCCAATAAGAGGCATCCGTGAGAAACCTGCGCGTGTCAGTCCGCTGCTGGGAGAACGAAGCTGCGAGGGACGGGAATGCACGGTCTCTGCTCTCACAGCGACCCCAGCAGCAGGATCTCTGCAGCAAGACACGAGGAAGGAACAGACACGAAGACTGCAGAACAAGAAGGGAGATTATCGTTTGCAGGCACGGTCATGTACGTGGAACATGCAGGGGGACACAGGAAACAATTGCGAGGACGAGCACTTGGATTCGTGAGGGCTGCAGGGTACGAGAGTGACATCAAAAACAAGCTCTTTCACACTCTGTCAGCATATTAGAAAATAAAATTTTGAAAATCCTTTCTGCATCGCATCAGGAGCCTCGTTCGAGTCTGGTTGAGGATTCTAAGATGCGCATCAACAGCCATTAGATGCGGCCGACGTGAGCTCTGAGAGACGAAGGAAACAGATGCCGCCTGCGTGAATTGGCTCGACATCAAGACGTTTGTCTCACCCACTCTATAGGTTCAGGGCAACCCTAATCAAACCCCAGCAGCCTTTTTACAGAGACACTGGCAAGCTGTCTACATCCGTGTGGAAATGCAGAGGGTCCTGAAGAACGACAGAGCTGGGGGCCTTGCACGGCCTCATTTCGCAGCTTCCCTGAGAGCCGTGGCCGCACGTCGGTCCCGGCCCGAGCAGCAGCTCCACGGGAGGGTGGAGTCTGGAAACAGCCCCACCCGCCAGCCCGTTCTCAGCCAAGGCACCACGTCCAGTCGGTGGGAAAGGGAGTGCCGGAATAATTGGTCATCTGCACAGAAAAATGAAATGAGCTTCAACTGCTATTTCGTCTATACCAAAATTTTATTTGGGAGTAATCGTAGACCTGAACATAAAAGGAAAACACCAAAGTTCTTACAAGAAAATCTCTGAGTGGCCAAGTGGCCCAAGCTCTAAGTCAAAACAGTAGGGAAGGAAAGTCTTTTTTTATTTTTATTTTTTTTACAAATATAAAAACCAGAATCATAAAGTTTTTCCAGGATAACATAGACGGCTAACTTGGGGTAGCAAGGATTTCTTGGACAGGGCACGTAAAGCACTAACCATGAAAAGAAAAAATATGGATAAATCATTCTTCATTGGTATTAAAATTCTGCCAGAAAACCCTGCCAGGAGAACGAGTAGGTGACCACTCACTGGGGAAGTGTTCACAGCGCAGGGAAGCGACAGGAAGTCAGTATCCAGAGCTGCACGTCCACTATGGAAATGTGGACCAGAGACTCGCACACGCCTCACAGATGCAGGCACCAGAGTGACCGACGAGCGCGTGGAACTCTCAGGTACCATGTCACGCCCCCTGGAGGGCTGAATCCAGACTGTTGACGTCCGACGTTGGCAAGCACGCGGGCAGCGCATTCCTGCACACAGGGGACACGAATAGCATGGCCGCTCCGTTGGGCTGCGGGCGGTTTCGTGCAGGGAAACACACACCTGCCCCTGAGCCAGCGGCGTCACCGGGGACATCCCAGGGCAGGGAGGCTGTGCGCACAAAGGCTTGGATGGGGACATTCATAGCAGCTTCATCCGTGACAGCTGGACGCTGTGAACAACCACATGTCCTCCCGCCACGGAACGATGGCTGTGGCACCCACCTGCACAGAATAGGACGCGGCAGTCAGAAGAACGAGCTCCCGCTGCAGGCGGCTACGCGGACGAGAGCTGGACCAGGCGCCTGAGGCACCAGCCATTTGGGTGAAATCGGAGCCAGCAGACGGGGGCCAGGCATGACCGAAAGCGGGTGAGTGAGGACATGCTCCGTGGGGGACATCCCTGGTCCTGTTTCCGCAGTGGGTAGCCGACGCCCGGTGCTGTGCTGCAGAGCGCCCTGGACCGAGTGCTCAGGGTGTGGTTTGCTGCCCGTAAATCGTAGCTCAGCCGGTGTCACGAGTTTGCTTTTTGCGTACGCCGGTCGCTGCGAGATGCACCCAATGAGCTCCGCACACCTGGCCGACGAGTGAGTTGGTTATAACCAACGGCGGAGTGGCGGAAGTGAGGTGCGGTGGGCATGCCGGGCTGGGAGGCAGGACGAGGGGGTGGCCAGGCCTTCCTGGGAGGGGAGGTGGACCAGGCAGGGGCTCGCTGCAGCACATGTGTGGGAGCCCGTGGTCCTTGCCCGCCAGCGGCCATGTAAAGAACCTGGTGGCACGTGGGACTTCTTGTGGCTGAGGAAGGCCTCCTGGGCAGTGAGTGGGCAGAAGACGTGGCCAGGTGCCACTCAGAGAGATGCTTCCAGGGAGGGGAGTGCCAAGGAGACGAGATGGGCCCACGCTGCGTGGCGAGGAGTGAGGCAGGCTGGGCAGGGCCAGGGGTGGTGCCCCGCATGGCCTCAGCAGCCCCTCCCCCCTCCTCCTCGCCCCGCCCGATCCAGAGTCCCGCAGTCACAGCCGCTGCCGGAATAGGAGAGCAGCGGGCAGGGGTTAGGCAGGCGCCTTCCTCACGCATCCGCCACAGCCTCAGGGACTCCTGGGCACCCAGCGCTGGGACAAGGAGAGCCGTGTGCAGACAGGTGACTTGTCCCAAACCGAAGCCAGGTGCGGGGCAGGTCGGGGCTGCGCACCTGTGTCTGCATCCAGACCTGTGCGCGTCCCTGCGTGTGCAGCGTCACATGGCGACACTCTGGGCCTCTGCTGTGGGTCTCTGTGCAGGGAATCCGTTTCTGCTGGGTCTGCCCCGGGCAGGAGCTCCTGCTGCTGCGGCCAAGCTCCCCGTGACCTCAGAGGCTGCGTCTGTCCGCTGGGCAGAGCGTCCTCCAGCTGGCAGGGCCACGGCCCCGGAAGGCTCACAGTCTGCATTTTTTTTTTTTTTTTGAGACAGAGTCTTACTCTCTTGCCTGGGGCGAGTGCTGTGGCGTCAGCCTAGCTCACAGCAACCTCAAACTCCTGGGCTCGAGCAATCCTTCTACCTCAGCCTCCCGAGTAGCTGGGACTACAGGCATGCACCACCATGCCCGGCTAATTTTTTTCTATATATATATTTTTAGCTGTCCAATTAATTTCTTTCTATTTTTGGTAGAGACGGGGGTCTCGCTCTTGCTCAGGCTGGTCTCGAACTCCTGAGCTCAAACAATCCGCCCGCCTCGGCCTCCCAGAGTGCTAGGATTACAGGCTTGAGCCACCGCGCCCGGCCCACAGTCTGCATTTTGAGCACTGCTCTCTCGCGGTGGCCAGTGACTTTCCTGAGCAGGGCAGGCTGGAATTATTTTGGAAGCTCGGTCCGTGTTAGCGTGTTCCATGTTAGCATGCTCTGTGTTAGCGTGTTCCATGTTAGCTTGCTCCATGTTAGTGTGCTCAGTGTTAGCTTGCTCCATGTTAGCGTGTTCCACCCTCGGAGCCTCCCCAGAGCTGCTCAGCCGCGGGAGAGTCGGGTTGTGGGTGGCGCTGACTGTGGTGAAGCGGGTGGGGAAGCCGTGATGCCGTGGCAGCCGAGCGGCCAGAAAACGCAGATTTTGCAGTTGATGGCTCTTTCCTGGAGTCGGAGCCCTGGGAACATCACGTTGCATGTGAAATCCGCGTCGGAGCGCAGCGCGTCCCCGTGAGGGCCAAAGCCAAGCGGACGTGGCTGCCATGTCCTTGACAGGCCTGCCCTGGTCCCGGCCCCCCACTCTGCAGGGAGGGCGATTGTCCCTGTTGGCCTCATCGCGTCAGCGGGGGCGGCTCAGAAGAAAAGAGGCTTCTTTCACGTCCCGTCTCCCTGCCCGCGAGCGCCCAGAAGGGGCAGACCTCTGACTGCACCGCAGAGGCGTCATGGGAATTTTTGGAACATGAGGTCTGCAGTGTCTGACCTCTGGCCCCAGCTACGCCCCGCGCACGGCCGCGGCAACCCCTTTGTGCCTCTGGCGTCCGGCCGTTTGTCACGGGGGGAGACGGGCTGTTCCTCGGTGGCTTAAAGAGGCCTCGCGCCCCAGCGCCTCACCGCGGACTTTCCGAATCCCCGCCCGCTCCCTGCAGCCTCCCCAGAACCCATCCGTGCAGGTGTCGTCGAGACGGTTTTCAAAGGGTCTCCAGGGTGGGGGGCGGGTGCAGGGTAAAAGTTTGCAAAGGCAGCGTCCGTAATGTCTCTTCGTAACTGCGTTTCAGCCCACGTGCTTTTCCGGGACTGGCAGCCGCCCCTGCTGTGCACACACATTCTGTCCTGGATTCAGAGGGTTTTCTGTCAATCGCACGTTGTTTGCAAAAAAAGAAAAGTATAGTAAAATTGAAATCTTCTCTGTCAGATTTCTACATAAAAACAACTATTAACACAGTACAATGCGTGGACTCACGTGGTGGAGTCGCTTGCTGCGAGCGGGCAGTACGGGCATCCACAGACAGGTGGGCGACGCCGCATTTGCAGTGAATGCCCTGAAGACACCAAGCTGCGAAATCACGTCCTTTCGTCCCCCACTGAGCCACGGGTTGCTGCTGGGGGTCGCGCAGTGGTGCTGTTGTGGGGAAACCGCAGCAGGTGACCCAGGTCCTGGGTGTCCAGGCTCGGATGTGGCCCCCGGGCTCTGCCCCTGCGTGGGGGTCTCTGGCCCGAGGCCTCGAGAGCTGCGCACAGTGGGATCACAGGCCTCGCATCGGAGGAGGCGGACAAGACTCCTGGGCTCTGCTCGGCCAGCGTTGTCAGAAGTCGCAGCGCGGTGCGTGCACACACCGTCTCCACTCCTGAGCCTGGGACGGTGCGGGGGGTGCCAGGCTCTGCGGCCCAGCTGTCTGCCAGGGGCAGCGTCTCCCGGCTGCTTGGGGGACTGGCGGCACCACCACCCTGGAGCTCCTGGGAATTCACTCCCAGGCATTAATTCCAAGCCCGGGTCCCTCGGAATACAAATCCCAGAGCGGCTAGTTTCGGGTGAGCTGTCAGGTGCGATTCCCAGTGAAAAGTTCCGTCCTCTGCGCACAGCGCCCCGAGGCCCCCTCTGGCGGGGGCCTGGAGACGGCTCTGCTTCCTGCGCAGCCCACTGCTGAGGCCGCCGCGTGTTTCAGACGCTCAGTCTCTTCTCTCCGGGCGGACGCCTGTGTCTTCACCACAAAATACTGGTCAGGAAGCGCAGACACCAGCCCGGGGGTGGGAGCGGCCACGGCCAGGCAGACCCCTTGGGTGTGGGCACTAGGCGCCACCCGGGCTCACACAGTGAATCTCCAAGGCGGCGGTCGCCCGGCTCTTGAGCACATGGGGCCGTCTGTGCGCCGAGCTCAGCTCCCGGGGAGAGAAGCGCCGCCCAGAGGAGCCGAGACCCTGCACCCACTCGCAGGTGTGGCCGCCCCAGCCCCCCACATTCGGTCACGGCTCGGGTCGTGGGACTCCTCCCCTGGTGTCCTGTGCAGACAGGAGCAGCCCCGTGAGGGATCCCTGTGTGCAGACGGGGAGGACCCCACGGTCAGCACGGATGCTGGCCCTGGGGCGCAGCAGGGGGGCGGGGGGGTCTGGGCGGAGGCCCCGGGTGGGCAGGGAAACAGGGCGTCCACAGCAGCGCTGGGGCCAGGACTCCTCTCCGCGGCCCGGGGCCTTGGTGTTTTGCATTTTCAAACTGGAGTTTTAAGAGGCATCTTCTGGGATACGGGGCACCAGGCGGGACAGGAGCTGTCGGCCGCCCCCGTCCCCACAGGGCCTGAGCCACCTTCCACCACCCCGGAGTGCTCTGGCATCTCCCGCTGTCCGTTCCCGAGCCCAGGGCAGCAGGCACGTAGCCGCTCGTGCTCCTCGGGTCTGGCACGTTACTGGCCTGTCTGTGCCATTTTTTTCAGAATTAATTTTGGGCTGAAAAAGCCTCAAAGAAGGCTTTGTTCTTCTGACACTTGCTCTGGAAGAAAAAAAAAGCCGTGGAAAATCTGACATCCGCAACGTGGGGAGGAATCGCTAGATGGGAGGAATGTAATTATCTATCCTCCACTCCTGCAAGAATGCTTCAGATTTTTAAGTGTCTCATATCAGCTTAGAATTTGAATGACATTTTAATTATTTTGTTTTTTTCTTCTTCTCCTGGTTTGAATCTCCAGAGTCCCACTAGGGTTCTGAGCCGAGCGGTGCTCCCTGGGCGCGTGGGTGCTGGCGGCCGAGCCCCAGCTCAGCCAGGCGGTGTGTTCCCGTGGCCGCGCTCGGCCCTGGTCAGCAGTGTGGTCACGGACACGCCTGACTTCTGAAGCGCTGTTTTTACGCAAACGCCAGTGAGCCGCGCAGGAGCACCAGCCAGATGCTGCCTCTCTGGTGCTCTTGTGATCTAAGCAAACCCCGTTTCCAGGTGTGACTTGTGGTCTCCAAATTAACTCGTCCTTCGAATCTCTGCATAGCAACGTTCCCTGATACCCACCGCACAGCTCCGCTGCCAGGCGCCGTGACACTGGGGGCTGGCGGTCCAGTGGCCCAGGCCAGAGGTGTTAGGTGGCCGCGGCCCCTCGCGGCTTTCACACCCTCACAGTCCCCTGCCCAGTCCTGTGGGCCACACATGCTGCACACGTCTGGGGCTGGACACGCACCACCGCCCGGCCCTGCCCTGCCCAGGTCGCTCTGCTGGCAGCTGCAGACGCCCTGCCTTTGCCGATCGCACGGTGCCCACAGACCCGCACACAGCCCTGTCCCCACTCCGCCAGCTGGGCTGTGGCCCCTGGTGATCCACCGAATGCTGATCTCACGTTGCTGGGTGCTGTTTTTGCAGGCATGATTGAAGTCTGCAGGCAGCGGACTGCAAGGAGGAGGGTTGTCCTGGATGGCCTGGGGCAGCAGGGGGGCGGCCCGAGGGCAGGCTGGGGCTGCTGCAGGGGAAGAAATCCCACCCTGGAGGCCCCGCTGCCCTCCCTGGCGGCCTCCCTGCTCCACCATGCTCTGCCCCTCCTCCCTCGTAGGCACTCTCGCCTCCCAGGGCTGCCCTGCTGTGACCTGGATGTCTGAGCCCAGGGTGACAGTGTCAGGGGGTAGGCCCAGACGCCCAGCACCTCTGTGCGGGGCAGCCCTCACCCAGGCGATGAGGGCTAGTGCCCTTGTACGAGGGACCCCAGAGAGACCCCTGGCTCTCTTTCTGCACATGAGGACGTGGGGGGAAGGTGGCCGTCTGTGGCCGGGAAGTGAGCCCCTACCAGAGCCTGGCCCTGCTGGCACCCTGGGCTCAGCCCTCCAGCCTTGAAATGTGAGAAGTTAATTCTCTTGTTCGTGAGCCGCCCAGCCTGTGGTGCTTTGTCACAGCTACCAGGACAGACAGATACCCCGTCCTGGCCCCTGCACCTCCGACGTGCCTGCCCTCCCCAGGATGTGGCCTCTTCTGGGCCCAGCTGGACCTGTGCTTGCTGGAAGGACCTGACACCTCAGAGCACTCGGTCCACGTGTGCTGGATGCATGGATGGCGGGCGGGTGGAAGGACAGGTGGGCGGGTGAGTGGATGGTTGGGC
>RJWJ010005572.1:0-67520 GCA_004363605.1 Indri indri | reverse complement strand
AAGAACCAAATGTGACCTGTGATGATCTAGTGATCTAAAGGATGAAATCATCGCCTCCTATATGCTCACACATGTATGCTCACATACACACACACACACACACACACACACCAGCATGCACACTTATATACACACACAATATTCAATAGTGGAGTAGGAACAGAATAATGACAATAAAAGCTCCCATTCCAAAAAGGGAGCAATGAGAAACATATGCATATATGGGGACCCCCTCCACTCCCAAGAGCTATTCAAACCAGCACAGAGACATGAGGGGTGAAGTACACTTGAAGTATTAAGAGACATGTCTTTGAAGGGCTTGCCCGCTGCAGCATCAAGAGGATCGCTCCTAATAACTCTGTATACGCTTTCTCTGGTGATGGCTGGATTTTAAGTGCATTGAAATTTTGCAGAAGAAAGAGTTCTTTTTTCTCCAAAACATCACGCTGGTCCCTGAAATTAATCTATCCAGTCCCTTTTCCCTTTTCCTACCTTACTATTCTACTTTGTAGCCTAAATATGGCTGCAAAATAAGATTATTTCCTCCATCAAGCTTTAAGTTAAACCACCTGTAATAATGCACTCTCTCTCTCTCTCTCTCCCTTTCTTAAAAAGAGGAGGAGGAGGAGGAGGAAGAGGAGGAAGAGGAAGCCACTGCCACCCTCAGACATCCTGTTACACACTTTACATTCATTGTCTCATTTAGAAAGGGTTCAGGCCTCAGACCCTCATTCCTCAAAGACACAGAGCCTGCAACGCATTGTACTGATGTTTCGCGACTACTGGGGGCAGATGTTAACATACACCCCCAGGAGTCAGCACAGCTTTGAAACCATAACAGGAGCAGATATCTTGCCACCAGCAAGGCTACTGGGTTCCAGGGATCAGAGAGATACAAAGCAGGTATCCTCACCGGCCACCCTGCCTCTGAAATGTGTGCCCTTCCATCCACCAGCAACTCCAGCCCTCCCCAAGGCTCATGCTCCTTCACAATAGGCCCCTTATCCTCTCCACGTAAATGGCTGGAGTTTCTGTTTAGACTCTCCATACATTTGACACTTTAAGGAAGGTTAGTAAGACCTATTCTACCATGCACAAGCCAGTTCTCCCACTCGCATTTCCACACAAGCATACAGATGACCTCATGGTTAGTGAGGAAGGTGAGCTCAAGTTTCAGAATCTAATGATGTCTGAAGCGGGAGCGAGGAGCAGGTGCTGTGGCTGTCCGAGGCATGGGAAACTGCAGCTTGTTCAGGGGTCCTCAAAGAGCCTGCACTGGGGCTTTCCAGGATCGGAGACCAGAATCCACATGGGTCAAAGACTGCCCCAATCTCATATATCTTTGTAGCTTCAGGGATTGGAATACCTTAGCTTCCCAGAAAGATAGATATGTGAAAGCTGCTCAGTAAGTTTTAAACAAATGAATGAATAAATCCAATTGTTTCCCTATCCACTATAAGCACAAATTACCTCTTCCTTGGAGACAACCTGATGTTGAAATTTTGAGGTCAGGCAACCCCTGTGAATCCTAGTTTTGGTCATTTACTAGCAAATGACTTTAATCGCTCTGAACTTTCTCCCTCATCTGAATAAAGAGGATATAATCTCCATCTCGAAGAACATTGTGAACATGGGAAGGGCTAATTTGTAAAAACTGGCATTCAGAGGGGCTCAGTTGATGCTAGTTTCCCTTCCCTCTTTGTCTTCTCCTCCTGCGTTATCTAGTCCTTAATTCCTGGTACCACTGAGCCAAGGTCAGTGCCATGGGATGCTGTGCTCTTTCTGAGCAGCAGAGGTTGTACCACAGAGCCCCAAAGATCACAGGCTCTGAAAGCCAACTCTTTCCACTTAAATACCAGTTCCCTCCCTTACTAGCTGGGTGACCTTGGGTAAATTACTTCACCTCTCTGAATACTCGCTTCCACATCTGAACGATGAGGATAATAATATTACTTACTTTGGAAGGGATTTCGTGCACACATGTAGAGTTTAGAAGACATTTCAATGAGTATAACCAGTAGAATGTCATGCATGTAAATCTCATCTATTTGAAATTTGAACTTCTCCAGCCAAGAACTAGGTTTTCTATCCCTCATGCCCACAGCTGGTACTTTGTCATCCTACCTGACTCCTTAGACACAGTTTGCTATTTAGGCTGGAGGTGGTTTGTTCTTCCTACCCCGAGCTGTTCACCACCCCTTCTTCCCAGACCCCAGAGAACTTGGGGACTTTCTGAGCAGGCCAATTGGAAAGTGCAGCAGCACTGGAACACCTAACAAGTGTAGGAGAGCCTTCTGCAGAATCCTGGGCCTTAGGGAAGCACACAGGGAGGGCTTCCTGCAACACACTCTCCTCCACTTGACAGGTCAGGTCAATTTCATGTGGAATTCATGAGATTTTTACCTTGACAACAACGCCTGAACCCCACCTGCCCTGCCCTGTTTTTCTATATGGTTTTATTGGGGGTGGAGGGAGGGCGTTGAATGTGTGCAGAAGGACTAGTGAAGGTTTATTAAGTGCTTGCCAACTTTCACTGCTTCTCCCAGGCCTGTAAACAGCTCCTCAATCCTTCTTTCCAAGGCAATAAAACCTGGAGGGAGGTGAGCCCTGAGACCCCGGGGTGAGGGTGGGTTTGCTCCCAGCACGGGGCTGAAATCCAGGGTGAGGCCACAGCACCCCACTCCCCTGCTCCATCCTCCACGGGAGGGAAGTAAAGGGAGACCCCATGGAGATGGGCTGCTGGAATCCCAGAAAGCTTGACCGCCCCCCCTCAGCTTGTGTGTAAAAACCTGTGAAGGGGGGGTCTCAGAGAGGCGCTAGGCAGCATGAGGACCCGAGAAGAGTCCTGGGAAGCTCTGCAGCCAGAATCCTGCATGAGGAGAAAGGCAGTGGAGAGCAAGCAGGGGAGAGATGACAATGAGCCACGGTGCCCTGTCCTGATGTGGGCTCCGCTGCTCACCACTTAAGGGGCCCTGAGCCAGTGGCCTAACTCTCTCAGACTGTTTCTTCATCTGTACATGGGGAAAATGAGATATTGGGATGAATGCATGAGACGATTAATATAAAGCAACTAATACTGTGCCAAGAATGACACACGAGAATGACATGACAAATAATTACTTAAAGTGTGGTTTGAACGCACAAGTCCTGAAAGACCATTAACACAAAGCCATGTGGGGTTAATGATAGTGATCATAGAGGTTACCCCCTGCATGCATGTCTTGGTGATAGGCTGGCCACCTTCTTGGAGAGCCCAGAGGAAGGCATAACCAGACAAAGCCCTCAAGGATGCCAGCGGACATCAATGATGCTAAGAAGACAGGCTAGCAGGCTCTCCAGGAGTTGGCATCTGAGGGATCCACCTGTCACTGCACCACCACCCCTCTTCTGCCCTGTGTCCATCATCAAGTGGCCCTGACTTTGCCCAGTTAGCATTCTGAGCCCAGAGCCAGCAGTGCCTGGGCCTAGGGCTAGGATGCACTTGTGGCTTATAAACTAGTGGCATGCCCAACAGCATGTGATACATGGTAGCAAGGAGGAATATAAAGGCTCACACCTGGGCCCCAAGACACCTATGCGGGAGAAAATGGGACCTGTGTTTTAAGGGTAACACCCATGGTAGAGTGTCAGAGCTCCCAGTCATCAGCGATTTCTTTTATGATCCTTGACTGAATTAGGACTTTTTACCTCCAGTCCAGCTAAATTTTCATTTGTGGAGCATGTGAACAGAACCACATTCATCCCCAACATTTAAGAGATTCTATAACAGATCTTTGATGTACTCTTTTTGGAAAAGTTGTGTAGATATATGCACTCTGCCTAACTGAAAGGTGAAGCTAAAGCAGAACTGAAAAAAAAATTTTTTTTTTTTTGAGACAGAGTCTCTCTCTGCTGCCCGGGCTGGAGTGCTGCAGCATCAGCCTAGCTCACAGCAACCTCAAACTCCCGTACTCAAGCGATCCTCCTGCCTCAGCCTTCCGGGTGGCTGGGACTACAGGCACGCGCCACTGTGCCCAGCTAATTTTTTTTTTCTATTTTTAGTTGTCTGGCTAATTTCTTTCGATTTATAGTAGAGACCGGGTCTCGCTCTTGCTCAGGCTGGTCTTGAACTCCTGAGCTCAAGCGATCCTCCCACCTTGGCCTCCCAGAGTGCTAGGATTACAGGCGTAAGCCACCGCTCCCGGCCCCAGAACTGAAAAATTGATATAAAAATCCTGCTAAGGAGCCCTGAAATCAATTAAAATACGGGTAAGACTAAATCATTATTTCAAGCTTAGTTATAAAACCATACACCAAACCATATACCAAAGTCAAAATTATTTTTGAAAGAGTTAGAATTTAAAGTAAATAACAACAAAACAGCAATAATAATAATTCCATACCAAAATTTCGTATCTAAAATTCCAGAACCTGTTTAAAAAAACTGCAAAGTGGAAGAGGAAAATGGAAAAATAGTAAAGAAAGTAAAAGTGTGCCAGCGTATTTAAGATAAACAGGAAGAGCTAAGTTTAATGCACATAAATTGTCAAAAAATAATAATAATAAAGAATATAAAGACACTAAAAACATCCAACAAAAAGAAAGAAACCAAGGAAAAGCTAAGGACATGTTAAAATAAATTTTAAATCAAGGTGATAGAAAAATGAATATAGCAGTTATATTAATAATTTTAGATATAAATGTAAAATATATAAAAACAAAGATTCTTAAATTTAGCCAGAATCAAAATGTAAACAGTCATGAAAATTGTTAAAAATGAACTTTTAGTTAAAAATGAAATTAAAAAGTAAACGAAAGTCACAATATTACTATCGGACAAAAGATCAACTGGGATAGAGAAATCCACTTTCTAACGCCGAAAGCTCTACCCATGAAGAGAAAGAAGAAAAAGACACAAGGAATAATCATAAAAAGTTAAGTGTTCATCACTCGGTTTTTAAATTAAAGATGATTTTTATTTTTCTCTTTTAGTGTATCTGCATTTTCTACATTTGCTTCAGTGCACATAAGGAGAAAAAGAATTATAGCACTTTCCCTTTACCACCTTCCTCGTTCCCAAATAAGCTAATGCAAGTCGGGCATCACCTCTTCCTGGGAGAGTCCCTGCATTACAAGCTCACTCCCAAATGGACCCAATTAGGTACGCTTCTCAGGGCTGTGCTAGGCCAACTCCTGTAAACTGAGAACAGAGTGTGTACATCTCTTCTCAACTCTGTGTGTAGGAGCATCAGGTTGGTAGCTCGAAATCTGCCAAGGTGGAAGTATTTATACCACGGTAATCAGCAAATGCTACACATCAAGGGCTCTCCCACCGAGAGCTGATTGTTAAGTATTTAATAGCACACCACAGTTTATGTTCCTAGAAACCTGTACATGTCCTTCTATAGTTTTTATCACCTTGTACTACTATGTTTAACTTGTTTTTTCCTGCCACTAAGATATTCCTGAACACTTAAGACGTAAGATATTTCATCTGTTATCTGTTACTCACATGACAGCACCTAGCACATAGTTGGTGCAAGGAAAGAGAGGAGAAAGAAGAAAGGAACAGAGGATCCAAAGAGGAGACAGAGGGAGAAAGGGAGGGAAGTCTCCCTCACCATTCATTAAGGACCGAGTGTTGAGAAAGGATGCCATAAACACGAAGTACTTAAAAAGTGTACCTATTCCATTCCTACCCCCTTTCAAAATGCATTGGAATCTCTTCCAAAAAAAAAAAAATCATTTTGCTCTTATAGACTATCTTTGATATCTTAGATATCTCTTTGGTAGTGATTTATACAAATATTGTGCTTATTAAGTTTATACACCATATGTCACCATTACTATAAACCCCTTTTCATGAATATGTAGATCCAAGCCAGCAGAAGCAGCAGAGGCCAAGGAATCTGATGAAATTAAACAAAACAAAACAGAAAACAGTAGCTAGCTTAACTGGTTTAGCCAGTTTTTCTGATGCACACAGATACAACCACCGAGGTGTCATTTACATCGTCCTCTTCAAGTCCCTTCGGGTTGTATGTGCCAGTGTGTGTGTGTATGGCAATGCCACTTAGCAGAGAAAAGGAAATGGAAACCACTAATTATTGAGCAGCTACTGGATTCACTCATTGGCTCAACAAATATTGACACAACAATGTGCCAGGCACTGGCCCAGCCCACTGGGCCCAGCCCCAGATGAATGAGACAAACTTTTAGGGTAGAAAATCTATGGGAGGAATGAGACCAGAGAGAAGGAATAAGAAACACATAAACAACACAATTACAGACTGAATGAGGAATGAAACAAAGTGTTAGGAAACGCTGTAAAGGGAGAAGGGTGTACGTATTTAGGAGGGGCAGGAGAGATTTCTCTAAGGAGGTGACATTTAAGGGAATGCATGAACTAATGGGTGGCAAGAAGTTGTTCATGCAAAGGGTCAGGAGAGAAGCATTCCCAGCAAAGGAAACACAAGGGCAAAGACCTTAAGGTGGAAAAGAACTCTGCACATTCGAAGAACAAAAGGAGGTCTTTGTGGCTGGAGGGGTGGAGCAAGAATGAGTGTGGGAGACGAATTGGAGAGGCAGACAGGTACGAGGCATGCAGGGCATGATACAGAGTTTAGATTTGAAAGTCAGTGCACAGGGGACAACTGAAACACTTGAAGCAGCAGAGAGACATGAGCTGGCTTCAGTAAAAGTTTTCCTCTGAATATCGCATGGTGAGTGGACTAAAGGGAGGGTTGAATAAAAGCAGGGAGACCAGTTGAACTCCTGTGTGAACTTCTTTTCATCATATTCTGGGAGTCAGAGGCAAGAAAAGAATTCAGTGGATGTTCACTGAATCCACTGCAAAGTTTTCAAATGTGGAATTCATTTGTCCAAAGGAAACATTTGATATCTTCACACCTTTCTCATACTTCTGGCTGTGAAATCTTGAGCAAATTACATCACCTCTCAGAACCTCCGCGTCTTCATTTGTAAAAGAAGTTTAGCTGAATCTTCTAGAGTATCCAGTAAATGTTATACTCCTTGGTTTCTTGGAAAGGAAAATGACTCAGATCTGCTGGAAATAGACCAGGTAGCTTCAGGCGGTTCCCTGGGCCAGAGCACAGCCAAGCTTGGGTAGAGCCTGAAAGGGGCCCGGGTGGAGACCCAGAGAGGCCTGGGTACCTGATTATACTGTGTAAAGTTCCACCTCCCAGGCTGAAAACCTTCAGTTCAGGAATGTGGCTTAGGTGGGGCTTGCTAGTGATGGAAACAGCAAAGAGACAACCAGGAAGCACTGGAAGAAAAAAATACAAATGAATATTTAAATAACTCTGGGTGGGGAAACAAAGCAGAGGCAGAAAGCATAAAGGCAAGGATTGATAGAATTTATTTTGTGAAACATCCAAGGTTATCCTACTAATCAAAAATAAAATCATGAATAACCCAATTACAAATGGGCAAAAGACATGAACAGGCGCTTCTTAGAAGAATGAGTAGCCAATGAACCCTTGGCAAGATGTTAAACAGTATTAGTGATCAGGAAAATACAAATCAAGGCAACTATGATCTAGAATTTTACACACACACAACTGGAAAAATTGAAAGTTTATAATACAAAATTATGGAGAGGATTTAGATCTACAGGATGTCTTACACACTTCTGGTGGAGCATAACATGGTATTACCGCTTTAGAAAATAATTGAGTAGTGTCTTATAATATTAAACATTTATATAGTCTATGATCCAGCAATTCCAGTCCTAGATGTAATTATACACATATATTAGGACATGTGGCCAGGAATATTAGAGCCATGCTGCTCACATCAGCAAAAACCTGGAAACCACTCAAATATCCATCAATGAGAAAGTGGATCAGTAAAAATGGTATATTTATACAATGGAATATCATACATCTGTCAAAGTGAATGAAGCTGAATGACATAACAAGCAACTATGTGGATAAATCTTAGCAAAATGAGAGTAAGTGAAAAAAGTGCCAAATTTTGCATATAAGTCTGTTAGGCTACTGGAAAAGTTCTATAACTTGGTATGGGAGGTAGTTCCATGGGTGTTTATGCAAGTAAAAGTTCATTGAGCTGTGTAATTAATGTTTTGTGTACCTTATTATATGTACATTATAAATCAGTAATAATTTTTTTTCAAAATTCATACCCTTTTTATGAAGTCACAGACCACAGAATTTTTAAAACCTCCCTTTAATACTAAACTCAACTTTTACTTGATAAAGGTAAATAAAAATGGATTTAGGATGATGGTGACCTCAGAGGAGAGGAGGTGGGGATGAATTGGAGGAGGAGGAACAACCATGTTTACGTGTAGTTTATTGTGATGAGACCAGGTAAATTGGGGGAGGTAGTTCACAGACGTCTGCTGCATAATTAAAATAACTAACTAAAAAAAATGACAAACAGAACAACTAAATAAAAGGAGGCTGTGATGTTTAACTTTACATGTCAACTTGACTGGGCCACAGGGTGCCCAGATATTTGGTTGAACATTATTTCTGGGTGTGTCTGCGAGGGTGTTTCTAGATGAGATTGACATTGGAATAAGCAAACCGAGTAAAGAAGATTGCCCTCCTTGATGTAGGCAGGCCTCATCTAATTCACTGAAGGCCTGAATAGAATAAAGGCTGAGTAAGAAAGAATTCTCTCTCTGCAGGATTGTCCTCAAGCTGGGACATGAGTCTACTCCTACCTTTATCCTCAGAATGGAACTACACCATCAGCTCTGCTGGTCCTCAGTTTACCAACTGCAGATCCCAGGATTTCTCAGCCTCCATAACCATGTGAGCCAATTCCTTATTTATATTTATATAGATACATAGACTAATAGATAAAAATATATTTATATATACCCTATCTGTATGTATATATTTATCTGTGTATGGATAGAGATAGAAATATAGATGGATATACATGCTACATGTATAAGTATAAATAGATAGACATGGAGATTCATAGATGTGGAGATATATACAGATATATATGCATATATGTGGAGATATATAGAAAGAGGATATATATATATATGTACATATATATATATGTAAAATGTTTCTCCAGAGACTCTAGACTAATACAGAGGTTATGAAAGAAAACAAGTGTTAGAACCAAGAATCATAATTAATCAATTCTGTGTACCTGAGATCTTAAAAGAAAAGAAAAGACAGAAAAGAAGAAAGAAAAAAAGGCATGTTTTTCTTGGGAAACAAGAACAGAATGAAAATTCTAAAACAAATGATAAATTTAGAATCGATGCTTTAATATTTGTAACAAAGTCAGTTAATACTCTAAACATATGATGAGGAATTCCAAATCAAGAAGGAAAAAGCAAACACTTCAATTGATAAAACAGGTAAAACACTTAATCAGACTTTTTAAAAATAAAATGTAAAGGGCAAAGACAAAATGTTAAAACTTACTTGGAAACAAAGTTAAAATATCTTTTTCACATATATCTGAATATTGGGAGCCATGTCTCTCACTGTTGTAGTAGTTTACAAATATAAAAACGAAAAGAGTAGTGAGTGTACCAAGAGGGCCGAAAAGGCCTCCACGCCCACAGCATTCAGATGTTGGCTTCTAAATACCATTAAAAGGACTGAGGACTCCTTAAAAAATAGCAGACTCCAGGGACGGGGCAGAGAAAATAGAAGATTACTCTGAAGCATCACATTGCAGTAGAAAAGAAGACAGTGTTTAAGAATGAAGGCGCATATCACAAAGACGTGGGAGCCAGCTTGAAGAGACACTCACTAGCAACATCTGAGACGATGTGAGCATCAAAACTGGATTATAACCCAGGAGATAAGAGTCTGCGAGTCTGTGATAATGTAAATAAATAATTGATTAATAAATTAAAGAGAAGAGAAAGGTCTTCCTTCAGAGTATTTCTAATTTGTAAATGTAGGAAGAATAATGGAGTTAGAAAACCAACAATGAATGCTAGAACTGGAGGTTGAATGATGAGAAATGGTGTATTTTCATAGTCTCAAAGTATTTACCTACAAATGGAAAACCAGTAACTTATGGTGGAGAAATAGGGTAGACATCCCCAGAACTAAGTAACCAAAGTTAATACCTCTAAAAAACGAACAAATAAACATCATGTGTCTCCTGATATACTGTCCCAAGAAGGACACAACATTACTTCTTTGGTTTTTCTCCCAAAAATGCATAGCCTAAATCTAATCATGAAGAAACATCTAACAAACTCAACTTGAGGGGCAATCTATAAAATATCTGGCTCGTACCCTTTCTAAATATCAACGTCCCAAAAACACCAAGAAAGGCAAAGAAACAGTTCCAGAATAAAGAGGACCAATGAGACATGACAACTAATATGGTGTGTGATTCAGTATTAAATCCTGCATGGGAAAAAACCAAATCATTAAAAAGAATATTAAACAATATGAATAATATGATAAAATAAGAATATGGCCTATGGATTAAATAACTATATTGTATCAGTGTTAAATTTAATAATTTTGATAATCACAGTGTGGTTAAGAGAATGTCTTTGTTCTTATGAAATACCCTCTCAGTTATTTAGTAATGGGGCACAATGTTTCCAAGTTTACTTGTATAGGATTTGGGTGGAGGGGGAATATCATATAAGAGACAGAATTAGAGATAGAAATAGGCTGGGCACGGTGGCTCACACTGTAATCCCAGCACTTGGGGAGGCTGAGGCAGGGGGATCACTTGAAGCCGTGAGTTCAAAACCAGCCTGGGCAACATAGCAAGACCCTATTTCTACAAAAACTTAAAAAAATAGCCAGGCATGATGGGGCGCACCTATAGTCCTAGCTACTCAAGAGGCTGAGATAGGAGCCTCACTTGAGCCCAGGAGTTTGAGGCTGGAGTAAGGTTTGACCATGCCATTGCACTCCAGCCTTGGCTACACAGCAAGACTCTGTCTCTAGAAAAAAAGTAAAAGTAAAAAATTAAGAGAAATAGAAGTGTTATGTAGAGAAAGAAAGGCATATGTAATGCTTATACACACATACATGTCCAAAAAATGAAGAAAAGTGGAAAAGAGAAGCAATTGGTGAATTTGTACAAAAGGCATACAGGAGTTCCTTATAGTACTACTGCAAAATAAAAAGTTGTTTTATAAGATATACATACACATACATATAAATGACTATACCCAAAGTACGTGGGAAATCAAGGAAGTAGATACTATAATATACTACTAGTGGGGAAAATAAAAGTTGGTATTATTTTTCCAAATGTGGACAACTTGGCAATGCATATGAGAACCATATAACTTTGACATAGCAATATAGAAAAATGAACACAGATGCACATAAATTCAGAGCTACAATTATCATAGTACTAGAAATCTGGGAACAACCCCAATGACCAATAATAGGAAACCAATCGAACAAATTGTGGAGCATCCATTTAGTGGAATAAAGGTGCAATCCTTGAAAGATTTAGTGCAGAAGGCTATTTTATTGCATAAAAATTTTTCTACAATATATTAAGTGAAAAAAGTTAGTAACAAAAAGATGAAGGATGTGTAATTTGAGCTAAATTTTGCAAAATACAATTACATGTTATAGCATATGACAGCCTTACTGGCCTTAGTTTTTGACTCCTTTTTGAATTTATGCGCTTTGCCCCTGACTTTGGAGTCAGTCATGGGATTGCTTTGACCAATACAGTAGGGTAAAAATGCAGGTGTGGCCATTCCAATCTTAGGTCATAAGAGCCCTCACACGTTCTCACTCGTTCTCTTGCATTTCTGCCCATCTACATGAGACATATATAACTGGGTTTGGGACTTTCATTTCCAGGAGAAGAACAAAATCTGTGTGGAGCAGAGCAGAGTGTCCAGCCACATACAGCTCAGATCAGCTACCACCAGCTGCCCCTTAGATATAGCAGAATATGCGATTGCTGCATCAAGGCCCGAGACAGGGGTGGCAGCATTGTTCTGGCAAAAGCTGATTGCTACGTATGTGAAGTACATACCCCAAAGTCTTCCCAAGGCTACCTCTGGGTTACATTGTTACAGATGATTTCTATTTTTTTTATTTTGTTTATCTATATTTTCTAAATATTTGAAATGTACATGCATTGCTCTTGCAAGAAAAAAATGAGTTACAAAAAAATGAGGAAGCAGAAAAACGATGACAAAAGTAATTATAATGAGTTCAAATTCAGTGGATCTCAAAAGATTCCCAGAAAATGAGTTTCAACACTCAAAGAAATAGAATAGCTTCGATTTATTGAATGTCCACTAAAACCCAGGCACTTTAATAAGTGCCCCTCTTTTTTTGGGGGGGTGCTTCACTTTTCACAAAGCATTAAAGTTAGATAAGATTATTTCCATTTTATAATTGAGAAAAACTGAGATCTGTGCAAGTTGAATAATGTGCCTGAAGTTACTCAGCTGTAAAGCTTCAGAGCTGATATTCAAACACAGGGTTGCCTGACATGAATTCACCATCCGTGGTTGATACAGGGGACCTCCCACATCCCTGGTCCAGCCTGAATTCTATTGTTGACCTTGGGAGCTTAGCTCTCTATTTTGAGTTACATGAGGTCCTGAATGTGCAGCATTGTTTTGTTATAGCACATTACATACTCACCTCTCATAAGGTAGGAATAGTAGATTAAAGAAAGCCACAAATTTTTTGCTACTTTTCCCACTCATAGGTGGAGTCTAATTCCTCTTTCTTTGAATCTGAGCTAGCCTTAGTGACTTGACCAATAGAATGCCGAATAAATGAAGTCTTGGGCTTCTGTGATGTCCTAAGAAACCTCTGAGCTTCCACCTGACCTCTTGGAACCCCAACACCTTGCTCTGAGGAAGTCTGAGCAGCCCCTTGAAGAAGCCCATTTGAAGAGAATTGCGTCCCCCAGCTGACAACCCCTGGCCAGCTCCCAGCACCAACATGCCAGCCCTGTGAGTGAACCATCTTGGAAGTGAATCCTGCAGCCCAGTTGAGCTGCCTTGGCTGATGGCACGAAGCAGAGAGGAGCTGACTCACCAGGCCTTGCCTCAATTGCTGATGCATTTGCAAAATGAAAAATTGCTGTTGTTTGAAGCCACTAAGTTTTGTGTCATTTGCTATGTAGCAATAGGTGACTGCAATAGTGGGTATCCTTTGTTAAGTGACGAAGGGAGGGAGGAAGGAAGGAAAAGAGGGAGGGAGGTAGAGAGAGGGAGGAGGGAAGAGGTATTTGTCAGTTCATTCCACGGAAAAAATTGCACAAATGGGTAAAATTCTCTTAGTGAGCAAATGCACCCCAACTCCTGGGCCTCAGTGACCCAGAGAAAGGTGCAGTTTGGGCTCTGTGTCAGGCTTCTCTGAGCTGTTCTCCTTGTCGCCAGCAAGATTAAATTGGTAAAAAGACTGAAGTGACTGATGCAAACCTGCACGTGTCCAGGCTACTGCAAGAGCAATGTCTACAGCAGAGAGGCGGAAGTTTTATTTATGTGCTTTCTTGTGTATTTATTTATTCTGTCAAAGGCATTTTCAGACTTGTCATTCTAACTCCAAGGAATTTTTCATCCATTTTGGAATTTCAATCACCATGTCATTGAATGGTGGAGATGATGTAGGGGCAGCCAAGCTCCTCTGAGCAGCATAAATCTCATGGCCTTGGCCTCCAGGTAAGCTAGTCGCTGGTGACCTACTGCCAAAAACATTCAACCAAAGGAAGTTGGACCCTGGCCCTTAGTGGCATTCTTGTGCAAGGTGCTCACCTCGATGGCGGCTTTCTTCTTGCCCTTGAATTATGATAAAATCCTAACATAATGGCCTCTCCTTTCAGAGCCCCTAACTTCTAGTGTGGTAAATGGAACCTAAGAGTCCGTCTGGTCCAGACACCTGACTCCGGGCTGAGAAACAAATGTTTCAGGACAGTTAGCACGTCAGTCATTTGCATGTTGTCCTTAACTATTCCCCACCCTTCCTCTGCTCAGCTCTGCACTGTATAAGGTTGAGTCTTTCAAATCACGTTCCCCAAATCCCTCAAAACTAGCTTCTCGTTAGGGTTGGCCAACCCTCATCAGAGGTATTGGTAGGAGACTGGAGGGGAGGGGAAGAGAGAAGCCAGAGTATTTCTCCCCATCACTCTTTCTTTAAGGCCGGAGATCGGAACCCTTCCACAGGTCCCCTTGGTGCAGGTGGCCCTAGCTCCCAGGTTCCCGGGCTCTGTTAGCTCCACCTCCTCCCTCTTACACACGTGTGCCACGTCTAAGCTATGGATGTCTTAGTCCTGTTGTTCTGCCACCAACATGCAGGTTATTTACCATCATTTCCTTAGCCGCTTCTACTCTAGATCGAACCCTTCAAATTCCCACACTTTGAAGTTGCTGGGATATCTTACAGTACAGAGAAAGCCTCTTCATTCTACCCTTCTTCAACCTGGTTCAATCGCACATTCTTTCCATGCATGAACCCAGCTCTCCTATTGAAACCGATAAGGTCAGCAGGGCTTGGATCCGAGTTCTTTGAGCCAGCACTTATTTTGTTCTTGAAATGTCCCGTTTTGGAGTGTATGTCTTCTTCTGTGGGTAAGCAACTCCAGGCCAGTTTACATAAGCCCCTGAAGGTTTGTGACTGAGTGTGATTTTATCAGCAGCACCTGCCTTCATCAGGCATAGAAGGGAAGTCCCACCCCCATCCACTCTTCCCCACTCACCCACCCATCCATCCACTGACCCTCATCGATTCAAATGATCTTATGAATTAAGTGTAGAGATTTGGGGAACAGAAAAAAATGGAGTTAAAATACACTTCATCACTTTTTATTTAACTGTGTGGACTTGGCAAATTACTTACATTTCTGAATCTTAGTTCATTTTCCATAAAATGGAGATATAAATATCTACCTCATAGGATTATTCTGAGGATTAAAAATTATGATGTGTGATGTTCCTGCACTTAATAAGTGGTAGTCATTCTATTATCCTCATAAGCATCTATTCCTTGGGTATCTCATGCATACCTGGCTCCATGCTGGGTGGTGAAACCCCAGAGTTTCTCAAGATGGTCCAGGACAGTCTTAGACTGTCAACAAACAGAATGAAATAAATCATTTGCTTACTCCAAACCTCAGTTTTCTACTCTATAAAACAGGGTGGGTAATGATACATACCTGTTTGGGGCTACTGTGAGGAATAAGTCAGACAGTTCCTATGAAGTGCCTAGCATAGGACCTGGAACACAGCTAGCACTAAATAAGTGTTTGCGGTGATGATGATGATGGAGGAGGAAGGGGAGGAGACGATAAAGATGATGATACTATTCCCAGAAGCAATTCGTAGGTGGCTCTGCCTGGAAGTGACTCTAGATCAACCCTGAAAATTCCCATGATGCAGTCTGCCCAGCCTCTGTGATCCGAGCAATGCCAAAGACCCACGGGAAGCAGAATCCACAAACACAGATCTGGCCCGATTTCCACGAAAAGCAAAGTCGCATGAGGTTGAGTGAGTCATGAATAGACCACCAACAGGGAGTGCTGATCCTTTACATGGTAAGTGCCAAGACCTAGCCTTCTCTGAACCTGAGCCCTCTCTGTGAAAAGGCGAAGATACCACAGCCCAGACACAGCTTACGGTAACACAGCAAGATTGGATTTGATAACGTCTACAGAGCACTCCGGACTCCTTGGAGAGCAGCCGTCTATAAATAGCAGGTGGTGGTATTATTATTAATCAGGCCAACCTTTTATTGAAGCTAATTGCTACTGATGCCAATGGGACATTTATCTGGGTGTAGCCAAAGAATCAGGCTCTACAGCAGCAACCCATTATTTATTCATCAGTAGATTAGTGGCCAGGAAAGAAATGCGTCTCATAAAAAGCGGCGGTATTTATTGTCTACAGAAAGGCCCCAAAAGTAAAAAAAAAAAAAAAAAAAAAAAAAAAAAATCATCTGTTTTTCTGGCCATAAAGACTTGGGTTCCACTGTCACCTCCAGCTCTGATTGGGTACATGATAATAAGGTGAGTTATTTAACTTTTCTGAGCCTCGGTTTCCTCATCTGTACAAGAGAAATGATAGTTCCTACCTTGGGGGTTGAGAAGATGAAACGAGGTAACAAATGCTCAGGCCCAAGCCCACTGCCAGGCATGAGATAACTGGCAGCTTCCAAGGCCCTTTGCAGATGCTGAGGGCTTGTCACTTGTCACCATAAAATAAACTGTCCTGTCTACACCACCCTTGGCCTTATCACATCTGGGCTTTTGTAACAAAGAAAATGGGTCCAGCTTTCAGGCCAAATAACAAACAGGGAGACGTCTCAACAGAAATCCAGTGTAAAGTATGCATTGTACTCTATTCCTCACTCTTATTTCGATAAGGTTGAATATCCACTTCCTAATTCTCTGCCCGGTGATGAATCCAACCAATAAGGAAAGATTGTAGCCAATACCAGACTATTCTGCTGCCCGAACTCTGGCCAATAGCTGCCTTCCTCACCCGATTCCTTGTTTGCCAGTGATTAGAGAAAGGAACTGGCTCATGTATTGGACTGCCCAATGAGTGGGAGACAAAAGCCACGATGAGGGACTGCCTTCTAAGTCTGCATAAACTGTAAAGCTGCCCCCAGATAATAAAGTCTGTTGGCCCATCCTCTGTGAGGAACTGCAGATCACCACATCGCCACATTACGTGACACACTCCCTGGGACTCAGCAGAGCACAGCTGAAAAAAAAAAAAAAATAGAAGAAGGAGAAGGAAGAAGAGGGGAAGGAATGGAAAGAAAAGAAAAAGAGGGAAAAAAAAGAAAGGAAACCACCAGACCAGAGGACCATAGTACTAGTTGCTGTTGTAACAAAAACCTCAAACTTCATCACTTTGAACAACACAAATTTAGTACCTTGCAGTTCTGTAAGTTACAAGTCCAACACAGATCTCACTGGGCTAAGGTCATCAGCAGGGCTATGCTCCTTTCTGGAAGTTTTATGTAACAGTCCAATCCCTTCTCTTTCCCAGCTTCTAGAGGCCACCTGTGAGCCTTGGCCCGTGGACTACTCTCATCTCCAAAGCCAGTGACATCGCATCTCTTTGGCCCTTCTTCCATCGTCATTTCTCTCTCTGACCATAGCCAGGAAAGGCTCTCATTTTTAAGGGCTTATTTGATCATATTGTGCTCGCCCAGATAACCCAGGATAATCTCTTCATTTTAAGGTCAGTGGATTAGCAACCTTAATTGCATCTGTAACCTCGATTCCCTTTTGCCAAGTAAGGTAACATTTTCACAGGTCCTGGGATTAGAATGTAGACATCTCTAGGGGCTCATTTCTCTGATTACCACAACCACTAAGCAATTGCTTCTAAACTGTGGTCCTTGGGCTATTTTCATCTGAATCACCAGGGTAGGTTGATAACACTGGAGATTCAAAGGCCACATCCAAGACCTTCAGAACCCGACTGTTTTAGAGGTGGGGTCTGGGTGTGGTAGATGTTCGACAATCTCCCCAAGTATTTTGCATGCATGCTTGGCTGAGAACCTCTGCTATAAATAATCCTCCAGCAAGGTCATTATCTTCCATTGACAAATTGAGAAGTTTCTGCATTTTTGTTTGCTTTGTTTGAATCTTGTTTCCTAATCAATTGATGAGGCTGCTTGTGTTTAAAACAAAGGATTCCAATTTTAGATTGAGTGCCTAACAGTGTATCAAGTAGCTAAAGTACATACTCTGAAGAAGCTGGCACCAATTTTAGTGCAATAAATGTACCATATAAATCACCCAAAGATTTCTGTGTTTGTTTCTTCACACCTTGAACGGGCATTTATGAAGACCTTCATATGGGGTGAATCTTGTGCTTGCTGTTGCGACACTTGGGTCACTTTGCAGCCTATCAGTAAAGGGCTCAGTCTCTACTGAATGGTCCTACATGGGATTGGTCTGAGTCTTTGAGACTCCAATGTACAAAGATTTCTGTTGCTTTCTTTCCTGATCCTGTTTCAATCCATTTAGAACCTAAGGTGTGCTCCACTTCTAGAAATGAAATGCCGTGTGTGCCCAGTCCCCCTTGGCTGCTTTCCCTGACAGTAACTGAAATATCAGGACATCTGGGATAAGGGCACAAGGTCAGCACACAACCTGCATCTCCAGCCCATGGCTACCCCATACTCTCAAGGCTGAATCTGCCTTCTTGCTTGTTCATGACTACTGAGAATGGAAGGGGCATACAAGGAAATAAAACCTTATAAAGAATCTGCTAGTCTGGCTCTTTACCTATATGATTTCATTTAGTCTTCACAATTCTGGAAAGTGAGCCTGACTATGCAAATCCACTCACAGGGATACTAAAGATCAGAGAGACAATCACTTGCCCATTAATAGCTCTTAAAAGTGGCCCATCTGGGAGTCAGTCAAAAACTTCTCTCCCTCTCCTGGTGGTGAGGTATGCTCTGGGAAGTTCCTGAACCTTGTCCATCCTCCATGCCCCATTCTAGCTGGGTTTGTGAAAAACAAAATTAGAGCTTAGATCCACTGACTAGAAAATTGGGGAGGGTAAGATACTTTGTTGGAATATTTTTATTTGGGGGAATAGAATTCTTTATTTCCCTTTATAACTAAGAACTGGCTTAAGTCAGAGAGAAAGCTGTGAAATCTACATGCTATGCAACTCTCAGCACCTTGGGACATGCACTGTCAGGGAATTAGATAGCAAAAATACAGACGGCTGACAGCCCACCAATTAATCAATTTAAACAATTTTCAGAAGAAAATGTTGAGTATCTAACATTTGCCAGGCGCTGTGTTAGGCACTATAGCTCACAGAGCTCAGAGTCTGGGGTGAGTGATCCTCAAACAATTGTTTGCTTGAGCCATATGAAATCACCAATTTTTGACAACCTCGTCTATAGAAATGGCATTTCATATAGTTCAACCTATAATTGCACAAGAAACTACATTAAAATTGTGATAAAAAGTTATGAACCCTCTAAAACTTTAAAAACCAAAAGACAAGCCCTGTATCTGGAGCACAAGAATGGGCAGAGATTGACTCGAGAGCATCCATAGCACATGGCAGGGTCTGGCAGACCAAGGAAAAGACTGGATTTAATCCTGATGTACCGTGAGCTTTTAAAGAAAATTTCCCAACAATTTGCCATAAAATTTTCCAAACATAGAAAAAAGTTGAGAGTTGCACAATGAATTCTACAATTAACCTACCTAGATTTTACAATTAACAATTTGCTATATTTGCTTTATAACTTATTATCCATTAAGCCATCCATGTGTCTATCTATCCACTCATCTTGTTTTTGCATCTATTTCATAGTAAGTGGAAGTCATTAGCACACTCTACCCAAACTTTGCAGCATGCACGTCGTTAACTAGGGTTCCATATTTTGTGCACAGTTTTTTTAAGGGAGAGTTACATGACAGGAAGTCACAAATTTTAGGTGTAAGAGGGCTGTCCAGAAAGTATCCAGCCACATAACCATATTATATTATAATGGATGAATAGTTTCCGGACAGTCCTTGCATTAAGATTTTTAGCCAGGGGTGTAACTTGGCTCAGCTTTTGGGGTAGTTACAGTCTGGGGAGCAAGGGGAAATGATATTGATGAAAGAAACCAGATGAGGGGCTATCAAACTGGTCTAGAAGGAAAAGATGGTGAGAAACTCCAGGTGTGGCTATGGGGACAGAGAAGAGAGTGGATTTAGGAGATGTTTTAGAATTAAATCAGACAGACCTTGGTGACAGATTTGATGTGAGTTGGTAAGGGACCAGCAGGGTCAGGCTGACTTCTGGTTTCTGGGTGGACAGTCTGAGATGACCCTGACTTTGGTAATGGGATTGGGGGAGAGTCATGAATGCAAGTTTGGGCACAGACCCTCAGGTATAGACTTCAGTTAGCTAGGAAATAACTAACAAATGCTGAATGTGGAACTACCCTTACCCTTCCCAGCCTTGCCTACATTCCACCCCTGGTTAACGACCAACTTCTCCATGCGTGCACCTAGAGGCCCAGAAAGCAGAGTCCTGGCTCACTGTCTGAGGTCACTCTCGACTATTTTGGGACCATCTAGAGCTTTGCCTTTCTATCTTCTAAGCAGACATCTTCCTCCACTTCTGGAAGGGCCAGGAGTTGACAAGGCCCAGCCTGGCAGTTTCCCTGGTGTTCTTAGAGAAGGAAGACCATGCACTCAGGGGGCCTTAGTGGAGCCAGGGCCCACATGCTGGGCGACCTGGCTCGAGAGCTCCTGGGATTCAGGCAGGTCCTGGAGTGTTGAACCCACTCCTTTCTGTCACCAGAGTGTCCCCAGGGGAATGGCCAGTTACCCAACTCTCATGCTCCTGCACCTTTGTTCGTCCCTAATGCCAAAGAGATGCTTAAGGAAAAGACCTCACTGGCTACTGGGTGCTCCCGACTCCCTCATGCTCTGCCCTTGAGGCCTGTGGGTTGTCACCGGCAGCCCAGGTGGACACCGGCCGACCTTCACAGAGGGTGTGCTGTTGCCCCATCTCTGGCTTTGAGTGCCTTGAGGACATGGATCACTCATCTGCATACCCCACAGATGGGCAGGAAATGATTGATGAAAGAGGACTGGAGACAGGACATCCGCTCATCAGACATTTATTATATCCCAGACACCAACCTGAGCACAGAGAGCAAAAAGACGCATCAGACACAGACCTTACCTAGTTAAAGAGGTAGGAATGGGACACAAGCAAAGAAATTGCCATGCGGCTAAGAAACGGCATGACAAAGGTATGCAAAATGCTGAGACGGCAAACACCTACAAGGCCACGGAGGGGATTCCCAGGGCAGGTGACACTTGAGGTGGGTCTTGACAGATGACAAGGTGGACCTCAGTAAAGGGAGGAATAACATCTGCAACGGCAGGAGGGCTTTCTGCACGGGCACAGTCTCTCCCCTGTAGCCAGGCCATTCTAGAATTCTGCTCCAGTCTAGTCATTATATGCAAGCATAGGACCTCCCTGTACAGCTCAGAGGGCAGAACAAAAACGACTTTCCAGATAGAACGCATGAAGGGGTTTTAAAATATTAAACTCTTTTCTGGCCCCATCACCTCTCCTCCTCTTCTTGTTCTCTTTGCTATGAGTGACAACACACTGGAACAGAAAGAAAAGAGGCTGCGGGTTCAAATCCCGGGTCTCCTTTTTAATGTGTGTGACATTGGGTAAAAGAAGTCTTTCAAAGGAGGTTGCTAATCCCTGTCTTCTACGGCTGTTGCAAGCATGAAGTGAGATAATATATTCTCAGGGCAGACGATAACACCAATCTCTGTGGCGTTCTTACTGGCTTATGCCAAGAACTTTATATGATTTTCGTATTTATTCCTCACAACACCAAGTACTTGTGAAATAAGGTATGATGTTATCATTTTACATGGGAGAAAACTAAGGCACAGAGTTTCACTAACTTGGTAGAAACAATATTACAGGTAGGCAGGCCCATGCCAGAAACAAATGTTTAACAGTTAAGTTACAGCCCCTTCCTGTCCTCAGAGACTCTTAATGATGGGTCCTAGACACTTCTGAGACTCAATCTCTCCCCTATAAAAATGTTCATTCATTTTGTGTGCAAATTTAGGGGATTTCCAAAGCCCCTCGAGTCCATGCACGGGCTTCAAGTTTATAACCCTGCAAACACCTAAACCATCAGGCCACGCTGTGCAGAACTCACCCACGGCCTGCACGTGAGTGAGGAGGGAGGAGAGACAGAACCAGAAGAGTGGCCCAGGGAAGGTGCCTCTGACCTGCCCAGACTAGTGGCAGCTGGAGCCTGCCCTAGGAGGAGGCCAGGTGCTGGGCACCCTGCCCCAGGGAGGAGACAGAGGAGGATGCATAGGATGACAACCAAAGCCACAGCGGCACCTCGTAGGAGCCCAGTGCATCTCTCTGACTCAGGCCAGGGGTCACTGAGGCCATGGTGCCTGCCAGGAAAGCACAGGGGAGAAGCCCAACAGGAGCTAGAGCTGAATGCATGTGGCAGCAACAGCAGGGCCCAGCCTGGGCCGCAGGGCGGGGTGGTGTTGGCACAGCCCAGCCGTGTGTCTGCAACCCAGACCAGCCCTGGCCTGGGGAGGCTTGGGGAGGACCTGGCAGAACTCCCATCTAAGGGAGGAGGCTGCCTGGGACAGGATCCCAGAAGGCCTGGGATGGGGATGGGGCTGGGCCGGGGTGAGGCCACTTCCCAACAGCCTGTGGAGATGGGAGTTCCCAGGCTACCTGGGGAGTGCGAATGAGCCCACATCCTGCTGGGGGTTCTTCTACGTTCTAATCCAGAAAAGCTTAAGAGGTTATTTTTTCTTGCAGGGATTTCGGTATTCATGGGGTACTTTTTTCCCAAAATTTTTTATTTTAAAATGATTATAGACTCTTTGGAAGTTGCAATAATGGCACATAAAGTCCCTTGACCTAGCTTCCTCTGATGGTGATATCTTATAATTGTAAAACAATATCAAAACCAGAAGACTAACATTAGCAAAATACTGTTAACTAGGCCACCCTCCTTATTTGGTTTTCAAATGTGTGTGAAGCTTTAAACAAATAGTTTGCATTTACGGGACCTCATCATAGTGCTGTGCCACCTCCCAGGCCCGGGGAGTAAGCTGGGTGTTGCTTCGATTGCGAGGCAGAGCAAGGGACTGGGGGGGGGTGGGCGGGTGGATGGTTGGGGGGGGGAGTTCAAACAGAGACACAGCCAGCAAAACTGAGGTCAAAACTGACTGTGCCATGTGGCCCAGACACAGACTTGGCCTGCACCTTGCATGGCAGGGGACGTAGGTCAGTGGGGCCCTTGGCATATACCTGGTCACCTCCATGCCCACTTCCTTTGCTTATTCTGCATAGTGGGTTGAATGGTGGTCCCCTCAAAACATGTGTCCACATCCTAACCCCCAGAACCTGTGAGTGTAACCCTATTTGGAAAAGGGGTCTTTGCAGATTTAATTAAGTTAAGGATCTTAAGATAGGAACATCTTGGATTATCCACAGGAGCCCTAAAAACACTGGCAGGCATCCTTATAAGAGACACCCAGAGGAGAGACAGAGAGAAGGAAAGGCCATGTGAAGACAGAGGCAGACTGGAGTGATGCAGCCACCAGGAACGTAGACAGGCACCCCCGGCTGGAAGGAGCAAGAACGGACCCTCTCCTAGAACCTCCAGGGAGAGCGTGGCCCTGCCCACACCTTGATTTCAGACTTCTACTCTCTGGAACAGAGAGAATATAATTCTGCTGCTTCGAGCCACATTTGCGGTGATTTGCTGTGGCAGCCCTCAGAAGCTAACACATTCTATAACGCACAGCCCTGACCTTCCACAGAGCAGGTAGACGGACATTTCCCAGCTGTTCCTGACTCAGGCCTCAGGAGCCAGGGCAGGACTGGGGACGCCAGTTCACCAACAAGGACACCGAGGCTCAGAGTAGTCCTCTGACTTGCCCAAGGATGCGAGGCTGCAGAATGGTTGAGCTGTGACTCAAACCCTTCGCTGGCTCGTACCCAAGCCTCACTGAGGTCCTCGCTACAGTCATCGAGGGCCCTTTCGACGGGCAGCTGGTGGCCTGTTGCAGCAAGCTTTTGTTCTAAAGCTTTGACCTCTCTGTTTTAAAACAATTGCCAACTGACAAAAGTCAGGAGCCTGAAGAAGGGCATTTTCTTGGTTAACCTCTCCCACACTTGGGCCTTTGTCTGAGACAGGAGGTGAAGTGAGTTGCCGAGGAGGAGGGCAGGGGCACCCTACACAGCAAGCCCTGGGGGAGGAGGGTGGAGCCTGGGTTCCCCCAAATGTCCCACAGAATGTCCACTGGCTTCCGCCGCAGCTGCGGGCAGCTGTTCCTCCCTGGCAAACCCTGGAAGGGCCCCCTGCAAGCCAAGCTGTCAGCCGGCCAGCCCCTTCTCTGACTCTGAAGACCAAGTCAGGCCAAGTTTTCCTCAGAGCCCCGGCCTGGCCTGCAGGGAGCCTGTTCCCACTGCACATGTTCCCTCCGAGTCCAAAGACCTTATTTTTTATTTTTTGAAAATATATTACATATCATGGGAGGGGGAAAAAAAAATCAAAACATTTTCCTCCCATCTAGGACACCAGTTCCTGAATTCTCCTCCCCAGAAGTAGCAACTATTACAGCTTCTTGGGTTTCCTTCCAGAGAAGTCTCTGCAGAGGCATGCCGAGCTTTCATACCAATGAGAGGACCCGGCATGCGTCGTTCTATATGTTTTTCCGTGTGATATAGCTTGGAGAGTTCCCCATAACAGCACATACTCTTGATAACAGATTCCACAGTATTCCTTCACATAAATAAGCTGTGATTTCTATAACCCACCTTCTGTACAGCAGCACTTAGGGTGTTTTCTAATATTTTCTCGCTATAAATACTGCTTGATGCGTATCTTATACGCTCATCTTCACGCATATGTAGAAGTGTTTCCATAAGATCGATTCCTGGAAGAAAACCGGTTGCCTCCATGGGCATTTTAAAGTTTAACAAAAATTGAAATCGCCCTCCACAGGGCTCATGGGAATTTACCCACCCATCCACCGGTCGGTGTCAGTTTCCCTGCTGTGGCTCCACAGTGGTGCTGTCTCTTGTCTTTGCAAACCAGAGAAGTAACGATAAACATATGAGTGGCAGGAAGGATCTGGTGGTATGACAGGAATGTGTACATATGTAAAAAGCATTGAACTGTAACTTAAAATTAGTGTATTTAAGGTACTTTACTATATGCATGTTGTGCCGCAATAAAAAGGAAAATAAAACAACATGAAGAAAACAGGATGCAGAGATTCAAGAGTGATAAGTCCCTTTCTTAAACAGGGTGGTCTTGAAATGCCTCACTGAGACCTCAAGGAGATGTGGCTCCCATGCTGAGTCACACATGTGACAGAGGGTTCCAGACACAAGGGAGAGCACAGACCAAGGACAGGGAAGGAGCTTGACTTATTTGAGGAAGCGAAAACAGCAAGCTAGGAGGACTGGTCCCAGATGAGGCTGGGAAGGTTATCGGGGGGCAGATCCAACAGAGCCTCTTAGGCAAGAGGCCTGGGTTATTTTTCTCATTGAAATGGGAAGCCATTGAAGGGGTTGAGACACGTGAGTGACACGATCCGGTTCACATTTTATTTTGTTTTTAATTACACGGCTGCTGTGTGGAGAGCGGATTTTAGGTGGGCAAGAGTGGAAGCACAGAGACAAGTTAGAAGTCTCCTGCATTCTTTAAGCTGAGACATGGTAGTGGCTTACATCAGGGTGGAGAGGAGAGATGGAAAGATGGTGTATATATTTAGGAGGGATGATCTTTGAGACATCTACACTGACCAAGAGACTATGAGCCTCCTGTCCGGCCAAGCGGCTGGGTCATGGTGCCATGAGCCAAAAGTGGAAAAGGCTTAGGTACATTTAGGTTGAGTCGTGGGGAGAAGAATCAAAAGTCTGGTTCTAATCATATTAAGTCATAGATGTCTAGAAAGTAAAAGGCATCAAACTGGCGTCAGCCAGGAGAGAGTATGTGGCAGGCTGTGCCATGTCTGTCTCCATGTGCATTTGCACCTAGATCCAAACCACCGTCGCCCTTGCCTTAGGCTGTGATCTCCATGACTCGTGGGCATTGTCTTTTTGTAGCTACGGAATCAAAACATCTCTGTTTCATGAGCATGGTCCTTCTCCCCACAATTTGACTCTAAGCTCTTCAAGGACAGAGACTGAGAGTTAAACCTCAACCTCCAGGACCATAGCACATACTCCCCATGTTGATGGCTCTTCACAGATTTAGCTCAAGGGATCTCAGAAGAGGGGCAGTCAGCTGGGCTCAGATCATCACCCAGCAGAGGCAGCATGGTCTGGCCATGGACAGGGGAGAGAAGAGCCCAAGTCCCCACCCAAGTCAGAAGACGCCAGTGGCATTGCTTCCAGCATCCAGATGAGCAGACCCAGAAGAAATCATTGATAGTGATGTGCGTGGTGCTACCCGTGCCAGGTGGTGACGACGGAAGGTTCAGGTAATCCCACAGAAGGCCCGACCCCTCTTCTTCTGGGCCAAACCTCTACTGCCAACCCATTGATGTCATGTCAAATGTGCCATCAAGAAAGTCAGTGAGGTTCCCAAACTTGGCTTCTTTTGTCTATCCCCAAGACTAGCCATTACCTCTATCCCACCATCTCCAAGTTTAGTCCTTCCCATTCATCACCTGTAGGGCTGCTAACATACAAATCTTATCATCCCACCTCCCTTAAAACTCTTAGATGGTTCCTGTAGCTTTTAAAGTAAAGCCCAAACTCCTTAACCAGGCACTCATAGCCTTTTATGATCTGGCCTCTGCCAACTTTTCCATCATCGTTTCCACCTACACACCCGGAGTTCCAGACTCGTAGACTTCCTTCCTGTTTTCCAAGCAGTCCAGGCCCCACAACCTCATTCTCAAACTCTTTTCTTGGAAGAGCTAGTTCATATTTAAAAGAAAAATGTATGGAAAGAAGCAAAGGCTTATCAGTTCTCAGGGGACACAAATTAAAATGGGATAATCTTTTCCACTTCTAAATTGGTAAAAATTGTTAAAGATTTATAATACGCAGTGGTTAGAGAGAGAAAAGAGGCTGTTCATGACTCTGTTAGTAAAAGTGTAAGTAGCTGTGTCACATTTAAAAGCCTACACGTATTTAAAAGGCAGATGTGCTCTGACCCCAGTCATCCAACCTCCAGGATTTTTCCCATCAAAGTCCTTGCGCAAATATGTACATAAAACATGTTTACTTCAGCCTTGTTTGTCAGAGCAAAAATAGGAGACAATTAAATGCCCTCCCAAAAAACACAGAACCACTAAGGCATTGATGACACATCCAAAGTGGTGAATTCTATGAAGTTGTCTGAAAGAATGAAACAGAGTTGTAAGAGCTTATTTGGAAGGACATGCATGTCATATTGTTAAGGCCAAAAAAGAAGTTGTAAAATGGAATAGTATGATTCCATCTTTGGCAAACACTGAGAAAGAAATAAAGAAATCTGGTATACGCATCACTTCTACTCATTGGGCAGTGGGTGCAGGGAACTGTGAGCCTTTTACTGTATACATTGTTATATAATTAGCATAATTTTCCATAAATATATACTCCTTTTGAAATTAAAAGAAGATATATACAATAACAAATAATCAATAAAAATCTTTAAAGGGCCACAGGGTAAAGAGTTAGCAGGGACGATTGCTGCTGATAGTTCAAGAAAAATCAAGCTCCAAAGAACATGGAAGAATATTTCCCAAAATTTGAAAGGAAGGGGTACAAGGGGTGGAGGTAGGGAGAGGAAAGCCATTTGCACTAGACCCCAAGTTCGAAGCAGCCTAGGGCATGTTTGCACAAGGTAGCAGCAGGGAGACCACGTCACAAGAACTGAGACCAAATGTGGACAGTATGTGGGCCACTGTGAGGATTTCTCAGGACCACTTATCTCCTAGGGTCACGTGGCCATCCCTTAGAGCCATGGCTCTGTACCTGGGGCCCTGTTGGAGCCAAGCCTTGTCCCTGCTCATGTGACCTGTGGGAGAATCCACCAGAAGCAAGTGTTGGAAGAACATCTCAGGAGAGAAGTGATACTAAAGGAAGACAGGATGGGGCTAGTTTAGACTACAGGATGGTGTCTGGACCTCAGTCCATCCTTAGTCCTGCCCCCAGTTCTCATGTCTGAGTCCCAGGAAGGAGGGAGTGATATGAAGAATTAGAATGAATTGGGTGCTGGTCACATCTTTTGTCTTGATCTGGGTGCTGGACCCGTGAGTGTGTTCAGTTTGAGAGCATTCAGCAGCAGCTATACACTTAGGATATGTAAACATATGCATATTATAGTCAATAGAAATTATTTACAGAATTAAACGGAATGATCTGTATTGATTCTTTGTAAAAGCTACAGAGGATAAGTAGGGAGTATCCTTTGGACTCTAGGAAAACAAAAAGAGAGGAACCTTTTGTTCACTCAGACATCGTGGGGGTCTCAGGATTCGTCCCCGCATTGGTGGGGGCCACAGTGATGGGGGTAGCAGGGGGCCCTGCTTGTGAACACCTGGATAGAGTTACAGATGTGGGTGCAGCTGGAGAGACAGACAGATTTATGACCTAGGAATTTTTACTCATATATTTGATGTTAACAGAAAAATGTCTGAAAGGCCACACACTAAACTAAGGACAGTGGTTACCTGGGTAGGTCATTTTCACTTTTTACTTCATTTATTTCTTCATCATTTGATTATTTCTACAATAAACATGTTTTAAAAATTATTTCACAGCTTTTAAGGTCTTTTCTTCTCTTGCTCGTTGACAAATCTTTACACATCCTCTAAGGTACAATCTTTTCCCCATGATGCCTTCTCTGACTTCCTGATACAGATTTTTCTCAAAGTTTCATCCACCCACTGAGACCACCCGTCCCAGAATCAGCCGGGGAGATGGTTACGTATGCAGATTCGGGGGCCCCTCCCCCAGACTTGCTGAACTAGCACATCTGGGGCCCATGAATCTACATTTTCAGGCAATTCTGCTGCTCACTCTAGTTTGATCGTCATTGGATAAGATGGGGAATTGCCCTCTTTTCTAGGCGCCCCAGCTCCTTACTGCATGCAGTAAACCCAGGATTTATTTTATCCTGTGTCTGTCTCCTCCACAAGACCGTGAGCCCCTCCAGAGCAGGGACTGTATGCAATTCAACTCAGTTTCCTCAAGGTTGGAACAGGACCTACAACACGAAGTGTTCCATAAATACGTGCTGAATGAATGAACGAAGAATGAATGAATCTCCATCATCACACAATCATCGGGGTCCCAAGAATGAGACTTACGTGGTGGGCCCAGAGCAGATACTTTTTGCCACCCTAAGGAACTCCAGCCTCTGGTCCCAGGCTGCCCTGAGTGCAGAGGGGCCAGGCTTGGCCAGACAAGAGGGAAACCCCAAAAGCCAGTGGGACCAGCCAGAGGAGCTACCCAGTAACCCAGATTAAGGAGTTCAGTTTCCGTGAGTCAAGCTCTTTCTCCGTTAACCTTAAAGGAGCCGCGGCATAGATCACAAGCCTCACAATGCCCACGATTAAGGACCCCCAGGACCAGCAGGTTCAAACTCTCCTGACAGTTACAGGGCAGCAGCCACAGGCCTGTGCTGCAGGGCCAGCAGCCTGGGTCCTGCTCGTCCCTCAGCTTGTTAACTCTGTGATTTGGGGCCGTTTCCCCTACGAGCCTCAGTTGCCCCACTCATAAACTAAGAAAAACAAGGGTATTTCACTCAAAGGGCTGTCGTGTCAGGTTACAGAATCCAAGCCCCAAACATTCACCAAGCTACACTGTGTGCCCAGCACCTTTCCAAGGGCTGGGAAGAGGGTAGTAAACAAAACAGACATAAAACCCAGTCCTGGGGGTTAATGCATGTAAAGCCTAGTCCCCAGCGCAAAGCGATCGCTCCAGGTGGAAAAAGGAGACCCTTCACACCCAGAGCTGACTGGGCTTAAAGAGGAGTCTTGAAGCCGACTGTTGGTTCCTGGATCGTGGGGTTAAGACACCCCAAGAAGAAGGTAGCAAAAGTCACCCCCAGACCTGGGCAGTGGTCGAGGAGGTGCAGTTAGTGGCCAATAAACAGCAGCTTCGAAAATGACAGCTCCGCCATACTCAGCGGACTGTGGTGTGGCGCAGAGCAGTGCCTCTTAGGGCCCTGAAGCCCAGAGAGACCCGAGCTGTGTAAACAAAGCACTTGGGGAGGACAGGACGCCAAAATGTGTCCCCAGCTGCAGCGCCGGCTCAGCAGACTCCCCCGGCTCAGCTTCTTGGAAATAAGTAGCTCCCTTCTGCCAGAAGAAAATAAACTTAAACAGGAAAGTGCTTCATGATTCAGTGGGTAACTCAGGGCCCTTGAGGTGCGAGTGGGTCTGAATATGTCATCAGTGGCTTTCCGAGCACCCCAGCGCAGCGGGGAAGGAGCCTGGTTTCCTGGAAGCTAGCGTGGCCTGAGCGTGTGTGTGTTTATGCGCGCGTCCCCGGCATGTGTGCATGCTTACGCGCCTCTGTGTATCTGTATACATGCGTGCGCGTGTCTGTATGTGTGCTCCTTTGTGGGTTTGTGGGACTGTGTGCCTGTGTTTGTTTTTGCCTGTAGTTCTGAAGATCTGGGTTTGTAACTTCTACGTGCAGTCCTGTGTGTGCCTGCGTGTGTGTACATGTATGCGGCTGCATGTGCCTCTGCTTGCGTGTTATCCGTGTACGTGTGCTTGGGTGCCTGCGGGCACGCTTTCATGCTGAGCAGGAGAGAAGAGGGAAGGGAAGCAGAGACAATGAGGAAAGGCCTGAGCCAGCAGAGGGTGGGGGCCAGAGCCTGCCGGGAAATGGGGAGTATGTGCCGGGACAGGGACTGGAACCGCTCCTGTCAGGGAACTGGTGAGGAAACAGACCCGCAGAGTGCCCAGCCATGGCCTCCAGAAAGGGCCTCCGGGGCTGTCTCAGACCTGGTGGCTGCTCTGACGTCAGGGCAGAAGGCAGGCTCCGTGGGTGTACAAAACCCCGGCAAGGTCCCCAAGGGGCCCTTCTGCAGCCTCCCCAGGGGAGCTGGCCCCTGAATCCTGCACAGAAGGACTTTCAGTAAAAGGGACTCAGGAGACCACCTGCCAGCCCCTGACTGCGGGAATTAAGATGCTCCAATAAGAGGGAAATGAAGTCTGTCCCCAACTTGTGTGCACTTTTGGGGGATCTAAGAAAAGAATAACCTGTGAGCCCAGCCTGCCCCTGGGCCCTTGCCATTCCCTATCAGCAAGGGAAGCTTTGTGGATGACACTGCACAGCTGCCAATACCCCCACCCACCCCAGGGGAGCTGGGCCCAGGCATGACAAAAGAGCATGAGTTATTCTCACGCGGGAGTCACGCTGCTGGAGGTGCAGGCGTCTATGGAGCGCCTCTTGGGAACTGAGTCACTGGGCCAACTAAGGACAGCGACAGGGTCGGGACAAGCAGTGCAAGGACAGTGACATGATAAAGAACATTCCCCAAGAGAATGTGCAGACAATTCAGGGAAACCGAGGGCTTCCCAGGCTTGGGGAATTTAGATCAAGGAATACTTTATTTCCATTCTAATGGTGGCAATTTCCCTGGGTTGTCCCCAGGCTAGGAGGGCCTGGCTTAGCAGTTTACAAGGACAATCACCCTGGACGCCAGCTGCTTCTGTCTTGGGGGCTAAGTAGTCCCATGTGGTGACCTCCACTTCCTCATGTCAGTTTCCTCTGAGACCTTCCTGAGCCTCCAGCTGACCACAGCCACCCGCTACCAAGCTCTCAGAGCTTCAGGAGAGGAGTCTGCCTTCAGTAGACAAGCTCAGGCATGTGCAAACGAGGCCACTCCTGGGAACAGGTGGCTGTCAGATCCCATCCTGGGATTTTCTTGGGTCTCAGCAGCAGTGTCTATTATTTTCAGTGGGAAGGGCCAGAGCAGGGACTCAAACTTCAAGCTGGGATTGTAAAAACTGTGTGCTTATCTGCCCACCTGCAGAAAGGGGCATTCAGCAAGCATGAAGTGAGGAACAAGACTTTGCCTTCGCACACACACTCAGATGGCACCAGTAAGACACCAGCAGGTGCAGGCTGTGCTGATCCCTCTCCTGGCCACCCCAGCCCTCTCAGCCACCTTCTGTTCCATCCTCAGCCAAGGTACCGCTTTTTTCCTGACTGACAAATTCTGCTTTAGGGCCCTGGGAAGCCCTACAGCCCTACATGCGTCTGCCTAGGATTCAAAGCTAACTAGAGATGGAACTCAAGATTGGCTGTAAATGGTCCAGGGCTTCTATTATCCCTGTGTGTGAGCCCTTCCAGGGAACACCTTTAGAGAGAGCCTAATGCTGGGTACATGGCCATTTCACTCTCGCTGAATACCAATTACCGTCATCAGGAGAAGAGAGACCGCTGTGCCCTGGCACTGAGACCAGCGAAGGGTAGTGAGCATGAATTATGTATTACACAAGCAATAGAGATAAGAGTGGAATGGGGAAAATCATAACCCTATTAATAATGGAAGTGCAGTTTGTAAACTCTCCACCAGGAATAATTTGCATTGCAATATAAACAGGGAGTATAACACAGAGCAGCCAGCAATGGAGCTTCAGTAAAATGTAAAAGCCACCATTTCAAACATTAAAAGTCATGATTAAATTATAAGAATTTGTTCAGCAGAGTGTACAAGGAGAGGGCATGTGCTCCAACTCCATCTGAGCACAGGGTCAGCCCTTCCTCCACGTGTCTGCCAGGAGCATGAACCAAGGACTTGGGTCCTTGACACCTTGACAATTGTTACATTATTATTATTATTATGATGATGATGATGGTGAATTGTTGTTGAGCACTCACTATGCACACCACCCTAAGCATGTTGCATGCAATAACAGTTCATTCTCAAAGCAACCCTGTGAGGAAGGTACTATAACATCTCCATTTTATAAAGGAAAAAAATCAAGCTAAATGACCTGCCTTAGGCTGCACAATTGGTAAGCTGAGATGTCGCGATGCAAACCGGACAGTCTGAGCCCTGAACCCACCTTCCTGCATGCTGTGCTCTGGGCTCTCTTTGGTAGCTACTCAGGGGCCCCTTCACCTGCCTCCCAAACAGGGCTGGTGGCGTGGAAAATTGGGACCACCCTTTTAAAACATAGTTTGGCAGCACATTAGGCACTTGATCAACTCAAGTCATCCTCCGTTACTAGGAATCTGTATAATAATTATTACTAGATATTTATATATAAAAGCTTTGGGCACGAAGCTGGTTTTTATTACTACATCATCATGTGAAAAAATAGAAATAACCCAAATGTCTAATACTCATTGAATCGTTAAACAAACCATAATGAAACGCTACGCATCCAAAAGAAAGGGTCGTTGATAAAGAATTTATAATAACATGGAATGTGCTTGTTAAGTGAAACAAGCAAGATATAAAAGGATACACTCGATGTGAACTCCACTGGGTGAAACCATATATAGAAAAGTGTGGGCATGAACCTACAAGGTTAATAATGTTTCTGTGTGTGTCAAAGTACGGGTGTTTCCTTTTCTATTTCCTGCATTTTGTAAGCATATGTTACTTTTATAACAGAAAAATTATATAGACAGATATAAATATATTGATATATAGATATCTTGATTAATTCTAGCACTTAGTATATGTAAATCTGAAGGTGCCCTCACCATCTTAATTGTAGAACATTGAGACACCGAACGGAATGGGAGCAGCCCTCTTTACCCCCAGCTTGTCACCCCATCCTCAAAGTCCCATGGCTCCCACTGCCCCAACAGTCTCCCTCACTCTCCGAGCGCCTCCCCCGCTGAGCTGTTAGCACAGAGCTCCCGGACCTGAAGACTGGAGCACTCTCTCCTGCACAAGGTGAAGAGCACCCCACGCATCAGGCATTTTTCTCTCTTGAGTCGATAAGCACCAGCAATGGGAAGCACCTGCCGTCATCTGTCTACAAAGCTAGAACCTAACAACCCCAAGCCTACTCCCAGGCAAATGGGGCGAATAGAGTTTCCCAGAAGCTGAGGCAGGCTGGGCCTCATAGTGAAACTGAAAAAGCACTGGTCTACAAGGCACTCTGGATTCGATGCTGACCACCTGGCTGTGTGATCTCAGGTGAGTCACCTGAGTTCTCTGCACTGCAGTTGCCCCCCCATAAAATGAAAACGTTTGACTGGAGTACGTGAAGGCCCTTTTCCTACCATAAGACTGTACAAACATGCACTCACAGGAATTGGAGGCAAATCTAAACGTGCAATATTTTACTGCAAGTGTAGAACATTCGAGTGCACGGCAGCATAAAGGCCCAGCTGCCTTCCTGGTGCAGAAGCTGGCTGCATAGACAGTGAGGGTAGTCAGGCTGGTGAGAGACACACATCAATGTCAGGCTGCGGTGGGCTGGGCACAGTGGCCAGGCTCTGGGCCCCCCTAACTGGCCAAGTGTTGCCATCTGGAGCAGGCGCGGATGGACTTTATTTCCACCTCATCCAGCGACCTGTGAGCATCTTACTGACGCAAACCCTAGCAAGGGCAGGCCAGGCCTCCTCTCGGAGGAGGATGGAAGCAGAAAGATGACCAGATTCTCCAAATGGGGACTGGCACAGCAGGAGCAAGATGTCACAGGACTAGGGGCACAGAAGCCTCAGAAGTGCCAGGAGGCTCCGAGGCTCTGAGCCCAGGCTGCCGGAGGAGGGGCGCTGGCAGCCAAGCACACGCCCCACTGTCCTCAGCACGTTATTAACATTCCAGAGAGGAGAGGCAGATAATTAATTTCATGATGACTTCCTCCCCTGCACACCCGTGCCTCTCCCCTGCCCACGCAGTCCCCAGCCAAATCCAAATGAGGGTCTGAGACCCGCCGGAAGACAAATGATCCCAATTAGGAAAATGATCCAGAGGCCCCCACATCCCATTCCCCTGTTGGTCCTTCCCCAGTGTCCCTCCTGAGACCACGTACCCAAATGCTGGGCACATGGGCATGCAGTCGGGGCTCAGCAAATGTCTGCTGGCTCTGAACCAGGCGGGTGTTCTGTTTGCTCAAACATCCCCACACTGTCCGGTGACAGGCCACTGCCAGGGAGTGAGGAGGAGCATTTAGCATCAGCCTGGCTCTTCCTCTGTAAAGGCGGCCCCCGTCTTTGCTGCCTCCACCGGGGAAGGTCTCCTGGCTGACAGTGTCCCAGGGGCCCATGGTGGCAGGAGGCCTGGGGGGCTTTCTCACGGCTGCCTATAACATTCCCTTCTGGTTAGGGCCCAGCTGCTCCAGTGGCTGATGCTGTTTGTCAGTCACGACCCAGGGGTCATGGAGAAAGTTTGCCCAGGTGCCTGTCAAAATCCAGGTACAGCCATAGGTGCTGACACCTTGTCAGGGTGTCACCCCGACCTGATCTTATTGGCCTTTACATGTTGCTGCCCAGAGAAACATCAGGAGACATCGGTGACTGAGAACGAGGGTGGTCCCTGGAGCCCAGACGCACTTCCCCATATCTGCAGCAAAAAGGTAGTCGCAGAAATGCAGGGAGGAAGAGCAGGGCCCTTGTGGAGCCCTGCACACCCTGGGCTCCTGGGGCACGAGGGCAACGGAGAAAACAGAACAGGTCCGGGCACAGAGCTGCCCAGGACAGGGCACAGAATCACAGCAGCGTCCGCTTTCAGGAGCAACTGTGTGGAAATAATCAAGCCCACGGCCTGTGATTCACGTCCAAGGAGAGGCACCATTTATAAGACTGGAAAATTAGAAATTCCATTGTTTAATGTGCTACCTTGGGCAAGACACCTGACTCTCCAAGCCTCAGTGGCAGCAGCTGTGAAGTGGGAAAAACAATAATATTGACTTCATGAATTTGCTGCAAAGATTAAATGTGATAATGCTTGAGATGTGCTTTGCACAGTACTCGACACAGAGTAAAGTTTCAATTTTAGTAAATAGTATTTAGTAAATAGCCATTACTAAAATCACATCCAAAAATAACGTATTGGTGACAGATGTTGGTATCCCAAAAGAGCGTGAAATAATACCTGTGTTTTTCATATAAAATGTGCATATGTACAATGGGGAGTGGACTTTATTTTCTTATTGGAACTTCAGGGTTAGAAAGAGGCCATCTGTATTTAAGTTTCACTGTTGGGGACAGAAAAATCTTGGCTGAGTGCAGGAGAGGCCCAGCAGGCCAGGTGGAATGAGGGAGTCCGTCTCCCCCGAGCAGCTGAAATTCTACTCTGAGGAACATTTTCTGGTTGCCCCACACTGATTTAGTCTGAATGTGAGTGCATGTAGGTGGGTGTGACTGTGTTTGTGTGTATGTATGTGTGCGTATGTGTGTGAATAGTGCAGGTTTGTGAGTTTCTGTATGGGTAGGTGTATATGTATGTGCGTCTGTGTGTATGTGGGGGGGGGGGTTGTGTGTATGTGTGTGTGTGTTTGTGTATGTGTATGTTTGTCTGTGTGTGTGTGTGTGTGTGTGTGTGTATCTACATGTCCCCTGATGTCTACAGATTCCCACAAACAGTGCTTCCAGATTGTTCTCCACCACCTAGGGGCTCGTTCAAAACCCAGATGCCGGATCAGAGGAGGGGGCGTCCTGAGCTCTGAACGTGTGTCCGACCCTGTAGAGATTCAGACACACAGTGTGGGAAGAGTTTGGCCAAATCTAAGGATAGGGACCTTACCCCATTCACTTCAAATCACCAGTGCCTGGCATAGGGCCTAGCACGTAGGAGGCCTAACAAACGGTTGTTAAATGAATGAATGAATCAATCTATCAATCATTATCCAATTAACCAATTAACCAGTTCATGTATCTTTCCAGCTTTGAGGAAAATACACATATCCTGAACTGTACTAGAATGTGAGTCAGTCCCCTAAGGATGGGAGCCAAGCACATAGATGTTCAATTAATTTATTGAATTAATTAATTTTTACTGATATTGATGAAAAAGAGGGCTCTTCTTTTCCCAGAAAGACTGTCTTCCGTAACTGAGCTCCCAGTCCCAGGGGCAGCACAACAGAGCAGGAAAGACTCCGGCAGGGCCGCCCCTGCCAGCCCGTGCTCTGACCGCAGGAGGGTTCACACGAGAAAGCGCAGCCCAATCTCACCCTGAGAACAAGAGACCAAATGAGAACAAAACTGGAAATTGTAGCTGCAGCCACCTGTCAAATTTATATGGTTTTCCCTAGTTGTCAAGGTGCTTCACTTCATTTGAGCCAAGACACACTGGAGTGAGTACCTTTTGACAGACAACATAAAGTGACCTGTCCAAGATCCTTCAACTACTTGGTGGCATCACCAGGCCATGAATCCTGTTCATCGAACTCCGCTCTTAGGATTCTTTGCTACTACAGTGATGAAAAGATCGTAATTTTTCTTTGCTTGCTCTTCTTAGCCAACCATAAGCAGATCCCAACGGCAGGAAGCACCCGGATAAATATGTTAGATGTGCCCCTCCAAAGGTTTAAGCAACGAAAGATTATTTCGCAGATGACAGCAACTTTGATTCACCAGCTTTGAATGGTTGGACTGGTTCGGCTTGTTTACACACAAATGCAAAAGCCATTAGGAAGCTCTAGTTCCAACACTGCAGATTTTATTGTAAGTACCAACATCCCAAAATGTTCTCCATTACTTACTTGGAATTTCAAAATTATGTAACAAATGTGAGAGACAGAGAAGATAAAAAAATAATAATGGCAATGCCAGAGAGGAAAACAGAAAGAAAGATAGACAATATTTTTCAAATATTTTCCCAACTGTCATTTTAATAATGGCCTAACAACAAAGTATGCTAATTTCCCTCTACAGATACCTGTGAATGCAAATGCAAAACAAATAGTAATTAACGTCTTGGTGTGAAAATCAAGCAGTTGGTATTAATTCTGCATCAGACTTGAGATTATGCACATTCGAAATCATGATGTGTTTTCAGCAGCAACAGTGACAATTATAAAGAAGAAATGGCTAGGAGAGGCTCTAGGGTTGGCAGAATCCACATAACCATCCTTGATATGACCTCTCTCAGCTTCCCACCAAAATACACTCAGCCCTTCCTATCTATAGATCCAACCAATCACAGATCAAAAATATTCAACAGAAAAAAACAATAAAAAATAACAGTGCAACACTAAAAAAATAATACAAATAAAACAATACAGGGTAACAACTATTTACATAGTATTCACAGTGTGTTTGGTATTATAAGTAATCGATAGATGATTTAATGTACGCAAGAGCATGCACGTTGGTTATCTGCAAATACAATGTCGTTTTATATAAGGGACCTGAGCATCCGCAGATTTTGGTATCTGTGGGGGATCCTGGAACAAATCCCCCTTGGATACCAAGGGATGACTGTATACACGAACACTCTCAGAGCCAAGAAACACAATCAACCAAGTCTCAAATTCTGAGCTAAAGTTTTACTAACTATAGCATGGAGGGGAACTGATAAAAAGTCACTCTTGATAGTGCATACTGACTTTGTAAGCAATAGTACTGAGGCTGGCGGGCACTGTCAAACCCCAGTTCACAAGCAGAGACCCTAGATCTTCACTGATTAAAACAGCAGATACCTTCAAATATGCTCCAAGAGCTCCCTAAAGTCATCCTCCCTGAAACCAGCGGGAATGGTTTTCTACTTCAGTTTATAGACTGTCATCTGACTACAACTTCACAGTGGAGGGAAGTGGAAGAGAACCAAGGTAGGATATGAAGTTGGCATTAGGCAGACAGAGTTGTAAAAGGAGGCCTGAAAGCCATGCTTCTTGGAGGTTTTGAGGTTTCAGATACTATTTCTGCAAAAGGAGAGAGAGAGAGAGATGCTTTCTCAGAATGCCCAGAAATGAATTCTCTGTTTCGTGCTCAAAGAAGCAGGAAACAAAAGATCCCATGACAGCCCAGCAAAGTTCACTATCATCAATGCATGAAGGAAAATCTATCCACAGCTACACTGTCCAATGCAATAGACACTACCTATATATGGCTATTTAAATTTAAATTAATTAAAATTGAATAAAATTAAAGATTTAGTTCCTGAGTTCATAACCACATTTCCAGGACTCAGTAGCTGCATGTGGTTAGTGGCTAGCATATTAGACAGCATAGATAGGGAACATTCCATCATCGTAGAAAGTTCTATTGGACAGCTCTGATCTAGAGCCCACAGACATAACTCCAGGTGGTGGATATCTTTCACTTACTCATCCTCCCCCACTCTGTGCTGTGTCCCCAGGAGGCAGACCTGTACAGAATGCAGTGAAGGAATCCTTGTTCTCTGGTCTCAGGTTGACTTCGGCAATTGAGGACACCAGTGTGACACTCTGGTGTCAGGCAGCTCCCCACACAGTGGTACTTTCTGGGTTCTGATAACACCCCCTCCTCCCCTTACCCTTCAGGCTGAGGGTATGCAAAGGTGCCCCATGGCTACGCTAGACCTGGGGTGCTGCATTATCCCTTTCTGGAGTCCCCAAACTCTTCCCACACCTTTGGGAATAATCCCTTAATAAATCTTGTATCAGTGACCCACTATGAGGGTGTTGTCTTTTTCCTGTGAGGACCCTGCTGGATAAGCTCCTGATCTAACTTATATCTGAGGGATGACTTTATCAACACCTGCAGAAACAGTGGAATCTATAGCCCTCTGGGGGCAAAAATGGATTTAGAACTATCTCTCTTCATTTAAAAATGATTAAGCAAAGGAGAATGAAACGGGGGTGGGCAAAGTTTCTTCATAAGAGACCAGGTAGTAATATTTTAGATTTTGTGAGTTCCATGGCATCTGTTGTAATTACACTGTGGTGAGAAAGCAAGCAGCCATAGACAATATATAAATGAATGTGTTCCAATAAAACTTTATTTACAAAACAATGATCAGGCCAAATTTGGTTCATGGACTATAATTGGCCCAAAGATGTGAAGAAAAAGCAGGCCTCTGAGGTTTTTTACTAAAAAAAATAAAAGAAACTGTATGTGTGTGTGTGTGTGTGTGTGTGTGTGTGTGTGTGTGTGTGTGTGTCTTTCTTGATAAATTGCAAGAAGGCATGGCTTCTAGGGATGAAAAGAAGGTGAAAAATGAAACAAAATGCAGAGCAACATACAGGCTAAGGTAAAGAAATGTCTAGCTGAGATAGCAAAGAAGGCAGAGAAACAATAAAGGCACTCAGAATTGTAGTTACCTTAGAAGCATTAAAGAACAGAATTCACACTGCAGAAAACTAAGTTTCCAGGAAATAATAAGTTTGAAATGTATCTTTTAGAATCTAGAGTAGAAAATAAGCAAACAGATGGCTTACATGAAGAATAGAGAAAAGTGATCCAATTTACAAAAAGAAAAAAGATTAGTGTTCCTAAAAAAAGTCTCTAAAAAAGTAATGACTCTGAGGCCAGGAGCAGTGGATCACACCTGTAATCCCAATGCTTTGGGAGGATGAGGTGGGAGGATTGCTTGAGGCCAGGAATTCAAGACCAGCTTGGGCAACACAGTAAGACCCCATTTATACAAAAAATTGAAAAATTAGCCAAGGAAGGTGGGCACATGTAGTCCTAGCTAATCAGAGGCTGAGGCAGGACGATCACCTGAGCCCAGAAATTCAAGGCTTTAGTGAGCTAAGATCACAACATTGCACTCTAGCCTGGGCAGCACATGAGACCCCGTCTCAAAAAAAAAAAAGTTATGACACTGAAACACCAATCAAATCTATATTAGGAACTTACCAAACTAAAAAGAAGATCTAAAATTACAAAACAAAATGGTATATGCTGCACTAAGCATAAGTGATTGCAAAAAAAAAAAAAAAAAAGAGAGAGAGAGAGAGAAACCCACAGCTCGATAGCAAGGAAAAAATAAATTATAAGTATCCCAGGCAGAAAACAAAGCAAAGCAAAGCAAAAATAATAAAAAACACATTGTTTTCAAAAGACTGAAAAGGAAAAATATCAGGCTGAGTTGACCTCAGAACTCTCCTTGATGAAAAATTGAAAATAAACAAAATGACCCACAATGTGGAAATGGTTAGGTGTACTTACAGAGCAACCAGATGTTAGAATATTATGCAACTATCAAAAGCAATATAGAGCAGGTGTGCTTAATGAGATTGGAAAATATGTAGGATAAAATGTTTAGAAAGACAGACATGAAAACATATATAATGTGCATGCATAGGTATTAACACAGCTATTGTATTTCTTTCTAGCCTTTTGTCTACCTATGTCCACAAGTAGGAAAATATCATGAGGACCGTTTGCACATCCTTTACCACTCATAATTTAATGCTCCCAACAAATCTGTAAAACAGTAATATTACACCCACAGCACACTTAAGGACCATGGGGATCAGAGAGGTCATGAGCTTGCTTAGATCATCCAGATGGTCAGTGGCATAACCAAGATTCCAATCAAAATCTAACATGGATATTTTTCCATTACACTAGGTTAGTGAGAACAAAGATGGAGCTCTGGGTGAAGGGAGATAATGGGAGGACTGAAGGAAGCTGAGTCCTGAGAGAGGATAAGTCCCCAGGGTCTTGATGCTATCAGCAATAGTAAGACTGGACAGGTGGAAACAGTTTTCCTTTGCCCAACACAGCCATGAGATGTCCCTTCAGAACGTCAGTCGTGACCCCTCTCCCTCTGGTCCTGATCTTGTCTCCAGCGAGCCTGGAAAAAACAACAAAATTCAACAGAAACCCCAGGGCTGGATAACTGGAAGGATGACTGATGTTTTACCAATTTGTTGAGATATGAATCTAATGTTGTAAACTCCTTACATCTCTATGATATTTCTCTGTTTATAGTTAGAAAAATCCTGGGAAGAATGCTGCTGTTTCCTGTTCCAGAAAAGCATATCGTGAGCAAAGCTACGAAGATCATACACAGCTCTGTAATGTCTACTTCTTCAGAAGAAACATTTCATAAAGTCTAATTTCCATACTGGGCGTGCTGATGGTCTTAAGTCTTTGGGAGTTTTACAGGTGGAACAGGTGGACATTGACAACACAGCCAAAAAGGGGATAAAATAAAAGAAAAAGATAAAAAAAAAAAAAAAAGAAGGACGTCTTCCCCCAAAAGGCAGCCAGTAAAGAAGGGTGTATTTGTTCTGGATTTTCAAGTTCTTCATGGCATGAGAGACTTTGTTCATTTGTTCATTAATTCATTTACTCACCCTAAACATCTTTCTAAAGCATCAGGCACAGTGTTGGACTCACAGGATATGAAGAAGCATCAAAACATTGTCCCTGTTTCCAGGAACCAACAGTCTGGAAAGGCAGGGGTGGGGATGCTTAAAAAGGAAAGAGACTCACAAAACCCATTGTGTGGTTTAGAAAGCTCATTCTATGAAATAAGCAAGTGGTGGAACTTTCTTACATTATACAAACATTTACTTAAATAAAAACAAAACACATCCAAAGCCATGCTATACTCATATGTAACCATAGAAAGACATGAACTGAATATGTTATCACATGGTGTCTGGTTGCCTTTGGGAAGGGAAAAAGAATTAGAAGAATTAGAACACAAGGGACTTCACATCTGTCTTTAAAAATATCATTCTTAAAAAGAAGGTTCAAAATAAATGCAACATACAAAGAACACACATGGTGTGACTGCAGTTAAGTGAAGTTCACACGTCGGCAAACCAGTCTCTGCTGTCGGACTCAGGGTCGTGGTTCTCTCCGGCCGGGCAGAGGTGGGTAAAAACAAGGGAGCAAAAGGGAGGCTGGAATATTCTGAGTTTTTCTGTAGTGCTGGTGATATGACTATGCTCACTTTGTGAAAATTTGACAGCCGTATCATTACTACCTGTGCTCTTTTCCATAATGTGCAATTTCAATAAAGAGTGGATAGGTAGATAGAACACGGCAGAAATTTGGCATTGGCTGATTTGGAGTGGCAAAGATATGGGTGTGAGCTATAATGTCTCTGCACTTTTCTGTAGTTTTAAACATTTTTCTAGTTATGTAAATAATGAAAACTAGAAAGGACACCTCTAGATGCTCTATGCAGGGTTTAGAGACTGGAGTAGGTAGGCCAGCGAGGAAGTCAGTGCAAGAGCCCAAGTTAGAGAGGATGAACCTGGAACTAGGAGAATGACAGTGGGGGAGGGGACAAAGGTGCAGAAGCTGCAGAGCCCGGTGACCCTGAGCCGTCCCACCGGTTGCTCTGCAGACTTCGAGCAATCCATTGGTGTGATCGGCACCACACACCGAGGTCTCGGCTATCCTTGAACGGGGGAAGAGCTCCTCATCCTCTGTGGGTGCGATGTGTTTGGCCCTGAAATCCGCTTCTCCATGCCTCCCTTTGGCCCATCCGCTCTGATCCTGAACCCCCAGCCTGTCGTTCCATCGGAGCCCTTCAATTGGTTTAAACACTAGACAGGAGACTCCCTGGCAGGGGTGAGCCGCTGTCGAACTAGGCGTAATCAGCATGATTAGTTTGTCTGATTAACAAGTTCTCGTTCCCCTCCATCACCCACCTGAGAGGAGGCCATGCAGGGCTCTGACAGCAGGTAGGCAATGGCTCAGGGCATGATACTGTGGGCAGGGGGCAGGGACACTGCAGGCGGTGACTCTGAGTGACATGGAGTGCCAAGCCCACAGCAGTACTCATCCAAAAGGAACTGCAGAAGGAACAAAGGAATGGGAAGGCCAGTCCCCACCAGCAACACTGAAAATATCCACCTGGTGGTGCTCTGTGGGTCCGTGCACATCCCACAGAACTGCCTGCAAGTTGGAACCTCTTTTCCTGGGAACCCCATAGGCGAAGGGCTTCTGCTTCAACCCCACCCCACCCCCAGAAAGAAGCAGCATGGGCCCGAGCACTGGCTACTCCCCTTCCATCCCCTCACTCCCCACATCCTGTGGGAAGAGAGTGATTGATCTGACTGGTGAATGGAAAGGGTTTTCCATCCATTGCACCATGTTCACTAGGGCAGGGCTGCTGTTCTGAAACATGAGGGTCTCTGTCTATCTCTCTGTCCTCTATCCTTTCGGGCATTCATATTCTAACCAGAGCAAGCCTGCTCTGCATCCTCTATGCATTAAGCCCATGGGGGCAGTTCCCTGCCTCTACTAGCAGAACACAAGAGCCCCTGCCCTCTTCACTTCACCTTGTCAGCCTGCAACTGGTCAAATAAACTCAGCCAGCCCAGCACTAGAAGCCTGGGGAGAGGAAAAGCAAACCCCCTTTGGCCTAATGTTCCCAGTTCTTTACCCCTTCCCATGCCTTTGTCCTCTGCATGTGCCACTAAAGACAGAGTGTATTTCCCTGCATGCTGAGGTTGGACTCATCCATAGGATTCGCTTTGGCCAAAGGAATGTGGGTAGAAGGGACAGCGTGCCAGATCCAAGCCTTGGCACTAGGAGGCATCACATGTTTCCACTCACAAGCTTCTGCTCTGCTCCTGCTGTGACCGTGGAAAGAGCACACCCAGCTGGGCCACTGGCCCAAGGAGAAGGAGGGTCATGTGACAGAGTTGGACCCACCTGTAGCCTGGATTCAAGCCCAGCCGAGATCAACTGATCCGCAGATAGATGAGTGCGAATAAATGATTGTTGCTTGGAGACATTAAGTTTTGGAGTGATTCGTTATGCAGCATTGTTGTAGCAAGAGCGAGCTGATACACCCCATCATTCCTCATTCTCCAGCTCAGTAGAGAAAACCACTAGTTTGGGTTATAATGCTAATATTTTGCAATAAGTTGGCTGAGTTCTTTGTGCTTTTACTTTATCATCCAGGCCCATGGAGGGAAATTTCAGTAAGTGGTAGTGTTAAAGCATGAAGTCTAGGGTAACCATTTGTTCCAGGGGGCCTGGACAGCCGCGATTTATATCTGTTATAATAATAGAATTAACAATATCCCTTCTCCCCAAATACACATCCTGGTTTGGATTATTAAATTATAGTCACCCTAGATAAACCCAACAATATCTGACATAAGCCATGTCTTCCCTCCAATAACCATAGGCACCTCTTTGTGGTCAGTACATACTACAGAATGTGTGCAAAGCCATGCCCTGGCAGGCAGGAGGCCTGGACAGTGATTCCCATGGCAGCAGGTGAATAAAAGTAATTCTTTTCCTAAGTGCAGTCTATCTGTGTAAGGTTTTACAAAAGTGCTATGGGGTATTTTCTGAGAAATAAACTCCTTAATATGACTTCATGGTAAGAGTTCTATTTCCTTTATTCTCAGGAGTCCTAGGAAAGAAAAATATGCCCCCTGGCAGTGTTCCATAAAACTAATGATGTGGGGGAATACGTGAATAATTGCCTGAATCGCCGGGTTACATATCTGTTAGGAAATCTCTTGGCAATATAAGGAAGGGGCTCAGGACAGTTAAATTGGAGTCAAGTGAAATAAACTCCTGCTGCATCAGCTAGACAATCCTGTGGGTCAAGCGAACTGTGGCAGCCTGTCCATAACTTGGGAAGCCTGGGCCTCTAAGTGTTCTGGGTTTGCAGCAACAGGGACATAGGACAAGGGGAGGAAGCGAGGAATAAACAGGCAGAGGCAAGACGTTGCAGGGTCAGAGAGGGCAGAGCCTGGGCCAGGTCTGCCAGTTACAGATCAAAAATTCGGACCAGTGCCCCGCACTTCAGTTCTAAGTGATAGAGGGGCCAGATATGGCACCTGGTGGGTGTACGTGGGGTCTTGGCACAGTTACAGACATCTTCCCCCAACTAGGGAGCATTGCATCTGTTTCTTGCAGGGTCCAGAATCAGTCCCTGGTAATGGGCAGTCCATAGGCCTCAGGTGACAGTAGATAGGACAAAGTGCCTGAGAAGAAAGTGTTTTAAAGGATAAAGAATGACACTTCCTAACGGCATTCCAGGATGTGGTTCAGGAGTGATTAATTTCCTGAAGAACAGTATCCAATGGTTGTCTGTGGAAAACAGCACGAGATAATCTTCATCACCAGTTGGAGAAAATCTGGCAATGCTTAATACGTGTTTGATGTGTGTATAATTAAATTAATATATCCTACCAATATTTATTGAGCACTATTTCTGTGCCAGACACTGCCTGGAGCACTGGAAATGTGGCAGAAATGAAAGAGACACGGTCGCTGCCCTCCTGGAACTTAGCTGCACGTTACAACCTCTTGGAGAGCTATAATAGAATGCCAATACCTGGGCCCCGCTGAAGGTGGATTACATCAGAGACTTCAACTACAGTTGAAAACCGCTTGACTAGTGAGTGGATAAGTAGATGGATGAGTGAATGAATGAATTCTAAGTGTGGGGTTATTTCCTTGTGCAATATTGGTGTTGTGCTTTGTAATATTACACTTCCAAAATTACTAAAATAAAAGGAAATAAAGCCCTTGTGAGAATGTAAGACAATGAAATCTAAAAGATCCAAAAGCAAGGAGAGGGTCAGTGTACTGAAACATGCAGCCAGCCCAATTTCTTTCTCATCCGCTCCACTCTCAGAGCTGCCAGAAGAGTATTGATATTCACAGCATCAGAGACCGTCCGAGAGAATACAACCATCCCCCCGTATCCTGGGAGATTGGTTCCAGGACCCCCTGGGATACCAAAATCTGCAGACGCTCAAGTCCCTGTTATAAAAGGGTGTAGCATTTGCATATAACCTACGCACATCCTCCCATATACATTAAATCATCTCCAGATTAGTTATAATATCTAATACAATGTAAATGCTTTCTAAACAGTTGTTATACCATATTGTTTAGGGAATAATGACAAGATAAAAAGTCTGTACATGTTCAGTACGGACACACCCATCCTTTTTTTATCGCAAATATTTTTGATCTGTAGTTGGTTGAATCCACAGACATGAAATCTATAAATACAGACTGTGTTTCAGATTCTTCTTCCAGTATTATATGGACATTTGGACAAAAGTTCTTGAATCCTAACAAAGTAGACAACCAGTACACATGACCCCAGATACCAGTCCCTGCATTTTATCTGTAGATTCTGGTCTGATGTGCATTCATGTCAGCACAAACTTTATTTATTTTTTTCTTTTCTTTTTTTAATTTTTATTTTTTATTTTGGAGTATTACAGGGGTGCAAACGCTTTGGTTCCATAAATTGCCTTCGCACCACCCGACAGCGTGCCCGTCCCCTAGACAGCATGCACTGCATCCGTTAGGTGTGGATTTACCCATTCCTTTTAAATTGCATTTCTTCCTTCTTCTCACCCATGTGCCTTCAAAGTAAACCGAGGAATTATTTCAGTTGGGGCCATAAACCTCTCGCTTTCCCAAGACTTATATATGGACCCCATGTCAATTTTCTCTCCCACGTGGCACCTGAACTGTTTTAAACCATCTCTCCAGTTGACCAAACCAGAAACCTCAGTCATGCATTACCGTGGCCTCTCTCATCCCCCAACCCCAGTTCGTCCTTGCTTCTAAACCTCATGAACCCCAGTTCTCCCATCCCTCAGCCTATCCGCTCTCACACGTGTCTCCACCACACCTCCCCTAAGTTGCAGGAGAGCCCCCTGGCTGCTTCTCCACCTGTGCTCTTCCCTTTAAGTCCACCCTATACACAGAAACCAGAGTGATCTTTCCAAAACAGAAATTTGCCCTGTTGGTCCCCTTGGAACTCATAAACGACTTCATGCTGTCTTTAGAGTGAAATCAGAGTGAGAGAGCATCTCACTCTAGGCATGGTGTCCTCAATTTCTCTGACACCTTTCTTTCTCCCACTTCCAATCATTAGAGCTCTTCGTCCATCCCCTGGGATGCAATTGCTCACTCCATCCCAGCTCTGTCTTTACCTAAGCACCATCCCCTCACTCCACGGGTCCTGGAGAAGCGTCCTACACTATCTCCAAGGCAGTATCCTGAAGTCCCCCCAGCATCCCTTATGACACAGCATTATGTTAGTGTGATCAATTCCCCTCTCCTCCCCTGAAAGATAAGAAAAGGCAGCCCCAGTTCAACCTTGTTCGTGATTGAGTTCAAGTGCCTAGTTCAGGTCCTGACTCAAAGTAGGTGTTGGAAGAAAACTTTTTGAATGTTGAATGAACCCATGAGCTGAAGACAATTGTGCATGCATTCAATATACATTAACTGAGGACCTGCTACGTGTCAGGCACTGTTCCCAGTATGCGGGATACATCAGTACAAAACATAAAAATCCCTGCCCTGCTGGCATTTCCTTTTCAGATTGAGGGGGACATTTATGTATTTAACAAACATTTATTGAGCACAGAATCAGAGCACACACAAAGACCACGGGGTGGCCCGGCAAGACACGTGCATGACAGGTCGGTACTGAAATATTTCCCTTGTTTTCAGTTTCTACCTCAATGAAAAATTTGTCATCGCCTTAGTGTTACAGCCCTGGAAATTCCCTGTGTCCATTTTTGTTTTTTTTTTGTTTTTTTTTGTTTTTTTGCCCAATGTTTCTGTGCAGCACTGTTCGCAATCTAATGCAAAGAGTAACACGCGCAGTTAGTGCTCCATCAAGGCCTGTGGAACACGTACGCCACTGAGGACCTCCTAGAGCTTATTTGACAACTCTTGCAAACAGGTAAGAATATGAGCTTTATGAAGCAAAAGGGAAGAGAAAGAAACAATTTTCCTAAGAGCCCTTCAGAAAAGGGGGGAAAAGGTTTGCAAAACGCAGAGAACTGGGAGCAGTCACTGATCTTTCTGACCTAGTACAGAAGCCCGAACAAGTGCAGCCTGTCTCAGGTTTTAATACAAGGTTATTTACATAGTTGCCTAATTATTATGTATCCATATGGGGGGTAGAAAGCCAGTGTTTTTGTACTCTCTATTTGCCTTAAAGATCTGAAGGTAATAAATTGTTAGTTTTATTCTTAATTGGTACATGCTTCTTCCAATTTCTTTTCTTTAAACAAATCAATACACAGTTTGTGAGACCTTTAATGGAGAGTAAAGAAGTGTGACTAGACGTTTTCCTTATTACTGAGATAATCTGTCAGCATTTATCCTTTAAAGGGGCCTCAGGTAAAGCAGACTCACGGTCAAGTTTTTGCAGCAGTAAATGCTGGGCCATTTCTAGGGTCAAAATGATATGGAAAATATAATCGCATCAGGCTCTGCCTGATAAAAAGCAGTCTCTCTTTTGCAAAGACATGGGCTGTGGGTCTGGTCTGCCAAGGCGGGGCCCTCAGCATCTTGGAAATGTTGTGCCCAGACACTGCCCACTGCCCTGGCCAAGCTCCTGCCCCCACCAAGCTTCGGGAAGTGACTGTTGCAGTTCCCAGCGAGTCTGACCAGAGGCAGAGGCCGCTGGTAACCTTAACCCCACGTGGGCAGGCCCCCATCGGAGCCTCTCCCCGGCCCTAAAATTAACCAAGTTTTTGGAAGGGGAGGTGGACAGAAAAGCAAGGGATCATGTTTGCTATTAAATATTTGGAGCCCAAAAGAAATAGGAGCTGAGAACTTGCTCCTTGGGCCTGAAAAACTATAATTGTTGAACGAGCTCAGGCATGTGAACAGCCAGGCAGGCACCCTGAGAGTGTCAGAACGGGTATGTGCAGGGTCTTTCACACTCCGAAGGATGTGGCATGCACGGGCAGTCACTCAGGAGGAAGGCGGGCAGGGCGTGGGAAAGTCTGAAATCAACCAGTGACCATGTAAGTGAATGAGGCTGGGATGGGGTGAGGCCCAGCATGCAAATCTAACCCACGTTCTGTGTGCACCTCATTGCGCCTGTGTAGACCAGACAGCATGCCTCAATTTAACCTCTGCACAACTTATCTGACATTGGCATTTTTATTCCCATGTTGTAGACAAGGAAATCAGAGCTCAGAGAAGTTAATTGACCTTCCCATAACCACACAGCTTAGTGGCAGAAGTAAAATTCACAATCAGTCTGTTCTAAGTCTCATGTTATCTTTACTATACCAAACATCACAAGCAAAGAAGACAGCATGATGTAATGTTGAAGAACAGGGACTCTAGAGCCAGACTGCCTGGGTTCAAATCCTGGCTCTTCCTCTTACTAGCTATGTGGCTTCAGGCGAGCCACTTAACATCACTATGCCACAGTTTTCTCCTCTGTAAACAGGGATAATAATGGTCTATTTATCATTGTGTGATTAGGAGAATGGAAATGTGTTAATATTTGTCAAGTGCTTAGAAGACTACCTGGTACATAATGAAGACTATGTACATGTTTTACGCTTGTTAAATAAATAAATGAAGAAAGGGATCTTTCCATTCTCACCACCTAAGAGCTCATTTTCTAATCCTTAGATTCAGAGGTGCCTTACTGTTTCCTAATTCCATGGGGTCTGCAAACTGCTTTGACTGCTATGACCTCATCTTACTATCACCACAGCTGTCCAGAGAAGAAAGGAAGATTAGACACGTGTAACAGAAGAATTTGCTGAGACCCGACAACATGGGACCTTTCCAAGGTCATTTAGCAGGTGAATAAAAAGCAAGGACTCCAACTTGAGCTTTCTGACCTGGAACCTGTGCTATACACACTCTCTAAATAAAAGGCTAAGCCCATGAGTCCATGGATGAAAGCTCGACCTTGTGTCCCAAACGAGACCAGGGGACAGACCGCTGCTGCCATTTAACCCAGGCTCGTTGATTGCACGTGCCCCAGGGACATTCCTCGACCCTCCACGTAAGTGAGGGACGCCTCTTTCCAAAAGCTGCTATGAACTCCCAATATGTCTCTCCTCTGTATTCAGGAGACGGAAGATTCTCTAGAGTTGACACATTCTTGACCACTTTGTACCAAGGACAACATAGTGTTAGTGATTTCAAGGAGTCACATGAGTTCAGTGAGTAAGGAACTTCACCAAGAGACTTAGCTTCCAGTTAATTTTATGAACCTGATATGTATTGCCCAATATGAGTGTTCAACCCCATGCTTCCCTGTTCTTTGTGCAATCAATGACCAAAATTATAGAGAAGTTGGGGTTGGGCTAGGGGGAGATAGGAAAAAGCAAAAAAAAAAAAAAAAAAACAAAGTACTCAGTTTGGTTGGGAGGAGGGGTGTGAAAGCTGGATCTAGAGAGAGGGGGTTTGCAGAACTTGGGAAATCAAGAGAGTTGGGGTCCTTGGGAAGAACTGAAGAACAGTGTTTTCAGGGACATAGAAAAGTGGCTGGTTCATGGAGGCCCAATAGAGGCTTGAACACAGGCGTCAACACTAGTGTCTTGGTGCTGGTTATTGTCTCAAAGTAAGGTGCGCAGTGTTCAGAGTCTGTACCATTCCTGTGATGGGGAAACTGAGGAACAAGGACTAGTGTGAGTTCCAGAACCCCTCCGGGACCTTAAGATCCCAAGCCAATGGCCACAGACTAATTCTGCTCCCCCACCTCCCAGTGTTGGGGTGTACGCTCTCGATCTTCCCCAGTCAGGTCGGGACAGCCTTGTGACCCAAGCCTGTTCCTCAAGGGGCTGACAATAAAAATGCCCACATTTTAAACATGCGTATGCTACAATTTTCTGATTATAAAATCAATACAGGCTTATTTGAAAAGAACTTGGATCTGCTGGTATATGCACATACTTTCTTCTGCAATGAATCAAAGGATTTATTACCAATGGTTTCATCTGGGAGGATTCTGGATGAGAAAGAAGACTTTGGATTTTGTTTTGGTGCAATTTTAAATTGATAATGAACCTCGTGCATGTGTGCGTGTGTATGTGTATTTCAAAATATCTGGGATGTGAGATGTGGGACTGTGGGCCACTTTTTTTGTCTTGTTACGCTGTCAACTGTGTTCTCTGCGGTAAAAGAGAGAGAAAGAGGAAAAGGAGCCAGTTAATAATGATCTACTTTAAATAATTTGAAACTGAAGAAAGAATTAAAATCCACAGTAATCACACCTTGCAGACATGAGCACTCTTATTATTTTAGTCCATGTTCTTCATGCTAAAATGAGGATTATTCTATATCTAAATTCTAAAGTCATTTTTTATTTATCCTTGTTTTTTGTTTCATACCATGGCTAATTTTACATATCATTAAATATTCTTTAGAAATATCTTTTTAATAGCTATATAAGAGTCTTTCTAGAAAATAATTTTTTTAATCCATTAAAGCTCTTGCTCATCGAGTGCTTCCTAGGTGTGCCTGCCTCACACAGCTTTCATGGTGGGGATTATAAGGGACAGTGCAAAAACCATGACAGAACATGTAACCCAGTGAATTGGAGCCACAGACTATGTGCTAGATGTACCCCGATTTCTTTTGCCAGCCTTTGTAGAACATTTTCATTGCTCCCAATTTGTCCCTGTTGAATAACCCCAAGATGAACATCTTTGTCCATAAATCTTTATGTTTCTGAATATTTTCTTAAATGAACACTCTTCATAAGACAATTATTTGACTCATAAGAATAAAAATTTTTAAGGCTCTTGAAGCATTTCCCTGAGGAACCCACTTAACTCCTCCACAATAGAGTGTGACAGGGTAAAAATTAGATCATGCTTTTTGTTTACTTGTGGTTTATTTCATTACAGTTGCTATGATTTTCCAGTTTATTAGGCATTTACATTTCTTGGTAGTCAACTTAGTGTTTTATACCAACTCACCTCACCGACACAATAATAAATTTGATGTTCCTTTAGCATAGATGTGGGAAGTCTCCTTAAGAATCAACAGCATTCTTGTAGGGAGAACTGAATTGTTATTTTCTGGAATGTAGATGCACTGTAGGATTGTATTAGTGAGGGCCCCGGAAGGAAACGGACGAACGGATGGTGCACTCAATCGGGATAATTGAGGAGAGTGTACTGGAGTGTATTTACGAGGGTGTGAGCAGAGTCAAGGGGACCCAAAAGAGTTGGTGCAGCACCCTTGGCCTAGCAACAGTGAGAAGCCATTACCTCCCTTTGGTTTAAAGGGATGGGGACAGTTTCAGGAACCTGGAAAGGGTAGCTGGGGCTGTGGAGAGAAGCACTGGGCAGGGCAGGATGCAGACAGTGCTCAGAGGTTGATGCTCTGGCCTCCTGAGGGTGCAGGGTGGAGTCGCTACACCAGCTCTTTGGGTCTTATGGTAACATCTGAGAATGAGCCTCAAGTTCAGCAAGAAAGGAAGCCATTAAGACCTCTATTTTGATCAAAAAATAGCCTCTGTACATCCAGATGAGTTCACAGGGGACCTGCATCGCCATTCAAGCCTAAAGCTACAGCTCTGATTGGCTCTTCCTCCTCTGTGCTTTCGCTCACTGGAAGCCCTTGCAGGAAGGTTCTGTCGGGTGGCAGGCAGGACTCAGGTTTCCCACAGCACAGTTTTCAGGAAGGGTAAGTCGCTCTATTGATCTTTGGGCAACTCCCCCACCCTGAGGCCCTTCAGACCACCCCCAAATGCCGTCAATCCTAGTAACAGAGACCCAAGGGAGACGGCATAGTGATTCCACCTGTGTCCAAAGGCTGTTGTCCCAGGATGCAAGAATGTCTTTGCTGCTGCAGAATATGCCCTGCTCAGCCCCTGGAAGGAATGAAGGAGATCAGGGTGTTACACACAAGCAAGATGGACTTGGGGGTCTGTGCCCCGTCCCTTCTGAAGGACTAAAGGCAACACGTATAACAATAATGGCTTTCATGTACTGGGTCCCAACCTCGGGCCAGACTCTGAGCCAACCACTTCATCATAGTGAATATCAGCTTAAACTTGGTACACACCAGTCACAAAATTTATTTATAAAATTTATTTTATCTGAATCTGAGTCCCAGGTGACTTATAATAAAAGTTCAGGTAAAATTAAAAGTTTATAGGCTTACTCTATACGAAAGACAGGAACCAGTATGTAGAGGATGAAGGCAGTAGAAATAGTCTAAGAACTTCTTTTTCGAGAATAGTTATAACAATTGCATACAAATTTGAGATATGAGCATCTTACTAGTCAAAGCAAGGAGGTAAACCAGATAAGATACCACAATTCTATTGTCTGCAGAAAGCAGCATATTATCGTCCAACACTAATGTCTCGTCAAATGCCTCAGGTGAGCAGGAAGGTATTATGACTCCCACTTGGTCTCAGTGGATCTGCTTGAAAGAAATGACACAGCATTTAACTTTTGTCCCATGTGGTCAACTCAGACCACCATCTCTTCTTTCCCTATATGCAATTCTATCAACTACTCCCCCTTTGTAAGAAAATACCTGGCTTCCATAGTTTGCCCTTCCGCAGCAGAGATGCTGCTGTACAGGGTGGAATACATGCCCATTTCCTGGGTAAGCAGACATCCTCTGAGACTGCTGTGAGATTTCCTGGCAGGAGTCGGTGTGCAAATGTAGTATGCCTCTTCAAAAGGCAAGGACTCTGAAAGGGATATACCTTGGGAGCACTCAAGAATTGAAAGGCAAGAAATGTCACAACCAGAGCAACCTCCCAAAGGCAGGGGCCACCTCTCCTTGGAAACAGCAAACTCGCTCAAACCAGAAGGCCCCATAAGGGTGGGCATGAATGCTGATTCATCCCCTGCTAAGGTGGGAGGCAGCTACAAGCCAGGGTGTCAGCTGTCCCCAAGCTGTGAAGAGGTCAGAACAAAAGCTCCAATGATGTGTTGCTGTACTGCCTCTAGGAGGTGCCCCAGTGCAGTGGGATGACCTTAGGAGCCCACTAAGCCTAGATTCAAATCCATTCCCTAACTCATTAGCCATGTGACTTTGAACCTGTCTTTGCACACTGTTCCCTCCATCTGCAGAAGGGGATTGATACAATCTGCCCAGTGCAGCCTAGGGGTTAAAGAACAGGGCTCTGGAGTCAGGCTGCCTAGGTTTGACCCCTAGCTTACTGGTGGGGTGTCCTTGGGCAAACACCTTTATGTCCGTGTCTTGATTTTCTCATCCATAAAGTGGGTATAGAAATAAGACCTGCATCCTATGACGATAGTAAGGATGATGTGCACTAAACCATGTGATGCCTCTAAGACAGTGCTCTTAAGAGCAAGATGTTACTCTTGATTCTCCAATATTCTGGGCTCATTGTGAGGCCCAGGAATATGTGACTACCCAGCACCACGCCTAACATTTAGGGTTTGCCTCCCTTTCTTGGGGAAAGTCAGACCGAGTCTAAGCCCAGCTTGGGGTGGGAGTGAGGTCCCTTCTGCAAACCCCCAAAGGCTCCCTGGGACAACTGGGGGAGGAATGTCCAGGCCAAGGCTTTTTCTTGGATGTGGCGGTGAGAAGAGAGTGCACTGGGAAGGGGCCGGTCAGCGCCTCCCCTCCAGGGAGTCATAGGAACAGAAATAGGAAGCCCCGGGCTGGTATTTACAGTAACTCCCCGGCCCCTGACCACATTGTCTTGTCTGTGGTGCATTTATTTTGGGGACAAGCACTGAAGTCATTGCTGCCCGAAAGTGCTCCAGGCAGGCCCGCCTCAGCCCTGCTCTCCCAGGAGAGCCCTGAGGTGAGGGAGCCAGACCCGCAGGCAGGCCCGGAGGTGCCCTGAGTCTGGCAGGCTGACCACAGCCCACCTGGGGCCCTTGCCCAGGAACAGACCCAGGATCCCCAAGAGGCTGTAAGAGGCGCCCCCAGCAGGGAGCTCGGAAGAGGAGGTGAGGGGGGCAGCCCGGCCCCACCCACCCACACCCACGCCCACGCCTCCTCTCACTTTCCTTTTCCTCCAAGGCGGCCTCTGCCTGCCTTCCCGACTGTTCTCTCTCTCCATTTCTTATAACTCAGCAGGGAAAAGGGGAAGCGGACACTTCGAAGCCTCTCTCCGGCCTTGACAAGCAAACCCCAAGGCCCCCAGCCTGGGCTCCAGCCTGGGCAGGCCTCTCTTAGCAGCCCCTGGCTGAGTGACAGGCAGTCTCACAATGCCCTGGCTCCTGACACCTGCGGTAACCAGGGGCCACTGAGCTTCCCTGGAGGCAGGCCTGAGGCTCCACCTGTGACCCGAGGCCTGATCCCTTCAAGACTGCCCTTTCTGGGAGGTTACCCTGGAATGCTACGGGAATGGGGCACTCCCTAACAGACAGGCCTGTCCTACCCCAGCCCCCACAGTCCGAAGACTCCTGCCAGCTCTGTCGGATTCTCACAGTGCAACCTTAGTTTCCCAATTGCAAAATGGGGAGTTTGTATAGCACCGGCTTGCACCTTTCTCTTTAAAGAAAACCTTCCACAGAATCCCACTTTAAACCACAGGGTTTTTCTGAAGGCAAGTGGGGACCTGCAATTGCATCTGCTTTCCTGTATCCCTACCTCCTTCCAAAACCAACTCTGTGAAAACCCTTTGGTAGAGCTGCCATAGACAGTTGTGCAGGTTATGCACTGCACAACCTTAGGAAACACAATGCACGTCATAGGCTATGAGGATGGCTCCCCCTAGAGTTGTCCAGGGTACAACCGAATATTGTGGCCCCACCCTTAGAGCTTCGTGAAGGAGAATTGTTAAACCAGTAGACTTGATCATCACCTTGCAAGCTTAGAGAGCAGACACTCCTCTATAATGTTAGCATTCAGCCAGTGCTCCACTAACTCTAACTAAAGTATACATTCTTAAGGGCTTAACCCACTAACATTCTTTAGGGGTAGCTATATATTCACTGGACACAAAAGCATTTTAATGCCCAGGTTTAAAGGCCATAGTTGGAGAATTCTGGGCATTGTCTAAGGCAGGAAAAGGATGCTAAGGTCCAGGAGTCTTCCTTGTACCGGACAATTCATTCCAGAACAGCAAACGCCCTGCCTGTCTGTGACTGTTGCTTTCTTAAAGCCAAGAATGTGCCTCTCAGGCATTTTGACCTCCCCAGAAGGCATATGCCATTTTTACAAAACCAAGGAGAGGAAGAAAAGTCAGATGTATCCCCCACCTACTTCTAGTTAGAAATGATGTTAACAGTGTGACAAATAGCATCTCATTTATTTTCACAGCTACCCTGCTGGGTTGCTATTATCAACTTCTGGAAACATGCAACATGAGGCTGAAAGCAACGAAGCGCACTGCCTGGCTTGGCAGAGCAAGCAGGAGACGGACTCGTGAATTGAACCCGTGTCTGTGTACACCCAGAGTCAGTCCTTGCCCCATCGGCTGGAATCCCACCTGTGCTCCAAGTGTCAGAATCCTCTGGGGCGTTTACTGAAATGTGCATTCCACCTGAAATCTGAGTTTCTAGGAATGAGTCTCAGAAATTTCTATTTAACCCTCCCGGGGGATTCTGGTACATAACCTGGTTTGGAAATTGCTGTTTTGGAAGGTGAATTGGTATTTGGTAGTAGAAATAATAGTGCATAGTTTACTTCCACGCTTTGTTCATGCTCTTCTCTGTGTAGGAGGGCATCTTCAGTCTCCCAACCTTGAAGGCCCAATCCCAGTTTAACACTTTCCAGAAAGCCTTCGTGGACTGTTGATGAAGCATGTTGTCTCCCTTCTATTTCCTGCAATTATCTCCTCATGCTACTAGAATGCACCAACCATCACATGCCTTGGACAGGCCCTCTGTGTGCTCTTACACAGAGGACAAAACCTGAGTTTTGCATGTTAGTTTCCATTCACCCCCATTATCATGGAGGACACCAGACACCTAGGCAGAGCCCTAGACGTGGGCCAAAAAAGCATTCATGGAAGTGAGTTGGTTTGGGTAGAATGATCAAGGCACTTCATCAGAAACTTGTTTCTAGATGGCAAGCCTGCAGATCCCTCAAAACCCTCAGCTGCTTGAGTTCTGTTTGCCTTTTATCACCCAAATCCCTTGACCAGAAAGAATCTCTCTCTCCCACATAGCCACCTGATAAAATTCTCTTAATACTTCAACCATCAGTTCCTTTGCAAAATCATCCTCACCCAAGGAAGCATGTATTATACCTGCCTCTGTGAAACCTCTGTAAGGACAGGACCCGCCGCAGGTATTCTGTATTTTCTTTTATGTCTTCCCCACTGGGCTGCAAGGTTCCAGGGGTCAGGATTAGGTTTTATTCATGTTGTATTCCAAAGGCCTTGTGCTTGCACAGGCACATATTAGAAGCTTATGAGAAGAAGGACGGAAGGAAGGAAGGAAGGAAGGAAGGAAGGAAGGAAGGAAGGAAGGAAGGAAGGAAGGAAGGAAGGAAGGAATAGATGGAAAAATAACTTGGTACCAGGTCTGGGTGACATCTCAACAGATGAGTCAACTTTCTCTCTGGGGTCAGTATTTCTACCAGAGCATGAACAGAGGACAGCTAACCCCTACCAAGACCACAGACTTCTCTGGGAGTCACCAGATCATTCTGGGTGGAAAAAGAGCATCCCTAAAATCAGCTTCCTCTTTTCCTCTAAGAGGTATGCCCAACACCTGGGACTAAGCCAGGTATATGGTATGTAGTCCAACCTTTCTTCATTCCTTCCCTTGCTGCCTTGGGTGGGGACAATTTTGCAAAGGAGCTGATGGTTGAAGTATCAAGAGAATTTTATCAGGTGACTATGTGGGAGAGAGAGGGTCTTTCTGGCCAAGGGATTTGGGTGATAAAAGGCAAAGAGACCTGAAACAGCTGAGGGTTCGGAGGGCTCTGCAGCCTTGCCATCTAGAAATAGACAAGGTGTCTATTTCAGAGTATGCTTTTGCCTACCACAGAAATTCCTGAAACGGATCCTGGATACCACCAGAGCCCCTCACAAAGCCCTTTAAACAACACACCAGTGGCCTAGCATGGAGTCCTCCCTCCCTGCCTCCCCTCCCAGCTTCCACAGGCATCAGCAGTGACATACATGGAGACCCCAAAGGCTTCATCAGCACATCCAGATCCAAGTCACAGGGACCAATATTTTTCCCCATTTTTGCCTGTAATTAGTTACAAATGCAACAATGACTCTGAACTTGCTTTTCTAGTACTTTTTAAAAGAACATTAGCCACAGAATTTTTATTAGCTCCTTTTTTGTTGTCATTTAACAAATAAGAAAATCCCCGCAAATTGAAGCCAGACATGTTTGCTTGGGCTATCAAAAGGCACTGTATTTTTATCATGTTTGTTTTTTATTTATTCAGCCTCCTTAGCTCTCTAGTCATGGGGTTCCAGTGTTTCCTCATTATTTTGAAAGCCAGGAGACGTTGGCATTTGGTATGAGTAGATTCTCCACCAAGCCCATACACCTAAAATCTCTAGAAGGTTCTTTGTTAAGGAAAGGAGGAGAGACATGTAAAATGAAAATCGCTGTTCCATTTTCTTGTACTCAATTGGATATGCCATCCTGTACATATAATTAAGTGCTGATATATATCATAATTGTGAAACTGGCACAATTTTGTATCTCATTAAAGTAACTAGCGTGATTAGAACAGTTTACTGTACACTGCATATCTCACTCCTCCCATGTATAAACCGGGCCAGGTTTCCACGGTGTCTCAGAGCTTTTGCATAAGCTGTCGATCCCAGAAAGGCCAGGGACCCCTGGAGACCACTGCTAGCGTGCAGAGTCACAGGAATTCACTCACTTTGGCATCGCACCCACCTGCTTGGTACTCAGACCCAGAGAGACTCATCCTTTCCTATCCACCCCAGGCTGAGTGAAGAGAAAAATCAAAATTGCTAAGTGGAAAAAGACCCAAGAAGTTGCTGGAAAAGTTACCTCCGCGTGTATCTTCACCGGTAAGTAGGCCTCCTTGGGACAGGGAGATGTCGAGGTTCTCGGAGCACAGAGGCAGCGGCGGCCAGCCCAGCTCCCCTCTTGAAGCCTTGCAACCCCGGAAACGCAATGAACCTCTCCAGCCCTTGCGTCTCTGCTCATTCATTGGTGTTTATTTATTTGATTTTCTCAATCTTTCGCTTGTGGTGGGAAATCACCCCAGGGCACAGGCACAGGAGAGTGACAATCAATTAAAACACATACGACCAAGCTGAGATGGCTAACGCACTGGAACTCAGGGACAGCCAGGTGAGCCTGCTCGGAACTCACCAGAACTACAGTAGGAGGCCAAGAGCCCTGCAATGAAGAACCCACTAAGTGGGGAGAGGCTTTCGCTCACAGGGGTCTTAGAAAGTGTTGGCAGCAGGACCCTGGCTGGCGGGCTGTGCACTGGGAGGAAACCCAATCTCAAACGCGTGAAGGTTCTTCTTAGCTTTGAAGTCAGTGTTGGAGCTACTGAGAATCTGGAAGAAAATCCAGTTGAGAATCGACACAACCAAGCAAGGGACTAGGCACCGTCAACGTGAACAATCCCTGCTTAGAGCCAGGCCAGAGCCCGCACTGAGGGTTAAAAAGAGGCTGAGGTGCTCAAAATAAGAAAGCTCTTCCTAAGAATGAGCACTGTCCAGCGAGGGAAAAGGGAAGTGACCAGCCCCTTCCCTGGAGGAGTTCAGGCAGAGATGGAGACCTACTGTGTTCCAGGAAACGTGCCATGTACTTGCATAAAAGCTCCCAGGGAACCAGAGCGCCCAGGTTGGGAGGAGCTGTGCCAAGCAGGTGAGACACAGCTCAATCTAACACTAATTCACACAAAGCCTTCTACAGGGAAACGCTTTTTCAAGACTGAGTTGACAAAGCCCACTGGACACATTTCACTGCCCTCCACTTCTTCCACTGGATGACGTATCTTAGATATCATTCCACATCAGTCCATTCTTTTTGATGGCTACAATTATAGGCCTCTGTCAATGTATCATTTTTATACCATATGAAAGTATATCTTAGGTCACATTTGCAGAAGTGGAACCACCAGGTCAAAGAGGTTGTGCCTACAGAATGCTGATGGATACATTGCCTTCCTCGGGGATTATACCTTTACTGAACATTCTCAGGAACAAAACAATTGTCACATCATGTCACTGAAAACTAACTGCTGGCTGTGGTTCTTTGGCTGTACGTGCCCCCTTCTTCTAAAAGTCTCTCCAGGCTATAAACTCGTATCGTTGTGGGGCTGCACCCCCAACATGAAACCTCTATTTCCAGATTCCCCTGAATACATCCTGAATACTAAACGCAAGAGAACAAAACCCCAAGGGGGACTCTCTCTAGTCTGAAATCCACCTTTTACTTTCCTGTTTCCTTTTGTGGGGTCTGTCTCTTCTTTGTATGATTCTTACCCCAATGTCCATTCATATCCCCTCCTGAGGATGCAGCCCTAGACCCAACCACTAGACAAGCCCAGCAGAACACACTGCCCAGCATCGGTACAGGATCTATACATATGTTTCTTTGTTCTTGGCATTTTCCTCTCTCTGGTCACTGCTGTCTTCTAAGTAAAATGCGATGTTCTGTTTAATAAAAGGATCGTGTTCTGCTGAGCACATTTATAAGTTTGGATATATATATATTGGCTAAAAATGGAGTTGAAGCCTGGGAAAGCCAAACATTCCACAGTAAAACCAGAGGAATTTAGAGATTCCAAGAGCAATCCATGAAAGAGATAATGCATGCAAGAGGGATTTCATCTGCACTCTGGGTCACATGGCATTGTCATTTCTGCACCTCTTTCCATCAGGGTGGGCCAAGATGGCTATTCCCATCAACACAACTCTTCCTTCCGGAAGCCCATGGCCAGCTCCTTCACTTCATTCAGGTCTCTGCTCCAGTATCTCCTAGCTAGAAAGTCCTCCCTGATCTCCTATCTACAAGCCCACCAATGCCTCATCCTCTCCACCCCTAACCCTGCATTATTTCTCAATAATAATACATCTTATCACCTGGCATTGTTCATTTGTTTATTCCCTTATTGTTTTCCTTCCTGCACCCCTTCAAAATGTAAGCCTCATAATACTGGGAAATTTCTCTACCTTTTTCTTCTGGCTTAAACTTGGTCTGGCACACAGTAGGTGCTCAATAAATATTTGTGACATTCACTAAGCAAGACAAGAATGACCAGAGTACATGGAAAAAAGGAATATTAAGACATTTGGACATTGTTTAAAACTCAGCAGATTAAAATTTTAAGTGTCTCAATGTAGCTGAGAAAACAACCATTTTATAAGGAACACAATGAAATTAAAGTCTGAAGGTTTAAACCTTTAAAAATTTGGTCCTGTTATCCTCATGTTTTGCAGACTAATAGCAATCACAGACTTAGACACACAAAAGGATGTTATGAATTGCACATCTTTCAGCAGCACATGACTGCCTGCCATGGGCAGGGAGGGGTGGGTCTGAGTCCAGAGAACCATGAGCATCCATGAGTAATTGTGACCAAGATCCTATTACCAGGCCAAACCTCGCACTCAGAATTAGACATGTGTCACTGAGGTCAGCAATTGGCTCTTCTGTCCACTGTTTTGTGCCAGCCCAGAGAACTTACACTCTACCAGCGACGATGCAAACTGTACTCTCACTTTTTATGTCAACTACAAAAGTGGAGAACATATGTCATGGCTCACAGGGAGAAGGAATAGAGCGCTATGTCTAATCCAAGAGTTGTCTGCATTTCCACCACCAAATTATGACTTTTCCACTCACCCTGAATCATGCACCATCCTCCCATTGTATATTCAGAACAGCCATCACTACAAAGGAAGAAGATGCCATTAGTTAGATATTGGGCTCATTAGCTCCGTCCACACAGAGCAGCGGGGAGGCCAAAGGCAGCCTTTGGAAATCACACTCATCAACCAAAATGAAGAGAAAGACCTTGGAGATTCAGGGCAACAGAAACTTTGGCATAAATAACCCAGGGACACACAAAGAGAAGCAAGGAACTGATCAACTATTTCATGCCAAGACGGCATAGGCAAATTGTCTAAACTAAGAGTATCTGTCCACACACCCTCAACTTACTCGAGAATTTTTCCCTTAGGCTTTACTAAGACCATAAAAATAAATAGCATAGGTGGAAAAAATATCATAGAAATCCACCCCAGTAAGTAGGTGTTCTCCTTAGAGGAAGGGTAATAAAATCAAGTTTGCATTCTTTGATGCTATGCATCAATGCTAACATCCTGGCATTGTTTAAGCAAATTTGACACCTATCTGTTCAAATAAATTAACAGTCTCATTTTGACTGACTTTTTGGCAGAAATAAACAGGTTGTCATGCCAATTTACGAGTTGACCTACAAGATCCCTTCAGAAAATAATAAAATAAAAGCCGTGCAAAGTACTTCACTATATTTAACATCAAAATAAAAAATGGTCAGCTTTTCTTTTTCCTTTTCTTTCTGTTCACCTCAACTCCCCTGACCTGCTACACCCTGTGCAATGCAAATGTGCTAGTGGCAACAGTTTCAGGAGGAGGCATAAAGGTAAAAGGAAATGGTCAGAGGGCGTGGAGGAGATGCATTTAATCATTTATCAAGGAAAGAGAATGACAGCTCATTGTCTATAGCTAGAAGTACCAGAAATAAATCAATCAACCGTTCATTTAGTTATTCTCCCTGAACATCCAACATTCACTATTACAGCATAACATATACCATTTCACATCTCCATGCTATTAATACCTTGTTTTTATAAGTAGAGTCAAAATTTAACTAATTAGTCAATTAAAAAAAAAAGCAAGAGTTGGGAGCTACAAGTTTGACTACTTTCTTCTATTTTTTCTATTTAATTCTTTATTACACTCTGCTTTTTGATTGAGGTTGAATCTATAAACAGTAAAATCTTAAATATACAACTCAATGAATTTTTACCTATATATAAGTGACTATCCAGATCCAATATTCTTCATTCTTCAAATTCGCATAACTGGAGTCATACATGATGTTCTGTTTTGTATCTACCGTCTTTAGCTCAACATGGCATTTTTAAGATCCACCCATGTTGTGGCATGTATCATTAGTTGGCTACTTTTTATTTCTGTGTAGTATTCTATTATATGAACACAGCACAATTTGTTTATCCATTTTCCTGTTGATGAGTATTGGGGTTGTTTTCAGTTTGGGGCTGTTATGAAACGGCTGCTGTGAACATTCTTGATAAGTCTTCTTGTGGCCATGTGTACTCATCTCTCTTGAGAATGGCATTGCTAGATCGTAGGCTAGGGCAGATGTTTAACTTTATTAGAAACCACCAAATAGTTCTCCAAGGTACCATGCTCCCATTCGCTTTTAGAATGACCACAATAGGTATCCACATTGCTTGTTCCTTCACCTCCTGTGAATAGTTTGCTCACGGACAGACAGACTCTGACAGAGAACAGAGTACCATGAAAGGACACAGGCTTTGGGATAAACCAGATAAACTGCAAAACTCAATCCCCTCACTCATTAGTCCACAGACTTGAATCAAGACTTTATTTTTAACCACATCAAGTCTCGGTATTTCTTTGTAAAATAGCTGCATCTTACCTACTTACACTCTAGACCCCTTATAAGGATGGCGTGAGGTGCCACAGGTGAAAGTACCTAGCACAGGTTAATCCATGCTGCAAGAACTCAATGAGGGCAAATCCCCCTTTCTTCCTGCATTCCCTAAGTTTGACAAACACCTGCCCTCTCCCCGCCTTCTATTAGATTTTTGGGTCTTACAGAATTCTCTGTCTCTCTCTCTCTGTCTCTCTCTGTCTCTCTCTCTCTGTCTCTCTCTCTCTCCCCCTTTGTTCCTCCTCCTCCCCTTCCTCCTCCTTCTTTCTCTCCCCCACCCCCAGCAATTTCTCCCTCTCTCCCCACCAGGCTCCAGGATTTGGGGAGGAAGGAGTTCTATAAAAGAAAGACCATGCAGGATGGAAGGTCAGGGGTCCAGATGAGGATGAGAATCTGTCCTCTGCAGCAGAAAGGAAAAGCTCTATTTACAGTAGGACCCAGATGGAACTGATTTGTTCAGAGCCATCTTATTCCTGAGTGTGATATTTGTCCACATCATAAAACCACAGGCTACAATGTGTCTGACATTATACCAAGTGATATAACCCCTCTTAATGATATTATAATAAATCCCAAATGAGGCAGCCATCACTGGGCAGCCTTTTCAAAGTGTTCCTGAAATAGTTTTTACAGAACAAGGGATCTGCATGCCAAATGCAGACGCTCACATGAGGCTGGAGGAGTCAGCTCAGGCATACACATGAACACAACTGTGGCTTCGTTCTTGGCTGGGAACTTTTTCTTTCTATATTAATCTATTGACTTTTATGAAAATCAAATTGTTTCTCTTTTTTTTCACTTTTTTTTATATGAAGGATGAAATTGGACATTTTCTAAGTGCAATAAAATGTCCCCCAGGGTGCTTTTTTATTATTATTCTTTAAATCAGCAGTTTCTGTGCTTCTTCATTAGTAAAAGTCAGTGACCTCTCATCTTGGCTTCACCTCCCTTGGTGCTCAAAGAAAGCTGACCACACTTCCTGCCATCCTGGTGGTGGAAGCTTGTTTTGCTCTGTTTTTCTGCTAACATACATAGGTATGTTTCTGAGATACCACGTGATCTGCTTCCACAAGCAAGGGGAGCTTGCTGACTCAGGGACCATTGAATTTTTTTCTAGGACAAATGTGCAGCCCTTTCTACCCTTAAAGGCAAGAACCACAGGAAATCATGTGTCTCTACTAATGGAGTTGGATACGCCATCCTCCTGGATTGTGGTCTTGGAATTAGTGGGATCTGGAGCAAGAAGGAGCAACTCTTACAATCACCAACTCCCCACCACTACCGTAACCAGCATTACCATGCCCACAGTCAAAGTCACAGCAACACTGTTGTTGTTCTCACTCCCGTCATTTCCTTGCCCATCTTGCCCACATAATTACCCTCTGGCCACTCCCACAGCAGTAGATCATCTTTTGATTTGATGTTCCCAACACACCTCTTTCCCTCCCTTTTCCCATCCCATGTGGTTTCATCATTGGTTCAAAATTTTAGGCCAAGACTCAAGTTTATCTGTTTTACCAATACTGGGAAAGACAGCTGTTTTTTAATTCTCTCACAAGGATCGCAAATTTGGACTGGGTGAGTCTAAAACTGCTAGAGATCACTTATTGCCACAGAGGGTAAAAAAAAGAGCTTATTTTAAATGAAATATACAAAATTGTTGGACCATCTGGATTGGGCAATGCCCATAGTTTCAGTTATTTAAGCCAAAATGTTACCTGCTTTGCTTAAACTGGTTTGAGTTGGGTTTCTTTGGCTTGAAAATGAAAGAATTCTGCACAAAACAGCCATCCTTGTCACCTGATTGGTATTACCCACCTCTACTCCCAAGACACTCAAGTTTAGCATCCATACTAGAGTGCCCACTGGTAAGCCAAAGCCTGGGGTTGATGTAACTGTTGCAGGTCTGTTGGGCAGGTTGATCTCCTGCCCAAGTTAGCCCAAAGATGGATAAGATGAAGCCAGAGTCCTTAAGGGAAAGTAGGTACTTCGTGCCGAGAAGGCTGAACACACACTTCAAGCCTAGGAGAATTAGGATAAGACCAGGTTGATAATAAGGGCAAAAGATCCGAGACAATTGCTTCCAACACTGTGAGAGTGCAGTAAGTTTCCTTAATGGGACAGCATTTTTGGTGATGGAGATAGGGGGCTGGCTTGAAAAATGAAAATCAAGATGGGAGTCACCTCCCTTTTCAGGATCACTGCCCACCAAGTGTCAATAGCGCCATGGTGACTGTCAAGTATTTGGTCTTCTCCTGGGCATTCAGTTTCAAAAGATACAAAGAGAACCTCTACTTTGCAGGAGGGTATACTCCAAAAGGGTAGAAATACTGAAAGAAAAATGCAACAAATAAATTCTACATGAACCAAAAGATTATCTGTCCCAAAAAGAGTGGCTGAGATGGGAGGTATACATGAGTTTGACTAAAGCAGAAACACAAAAAAGGATGTGTGTTCTACCTGGGTGGTCTAAGACACAAAAGAAGCCACATTCGTAGCAATCACCCTCTTGTAAGCAAAGTTACTTCCACCACCATTCTCATCACTTCTACTATCACTAAAATGGCCCAGTCCTGAGACAAGGGCTAGGAAGAATGATAAATTCTTTCCCACAACTGGTTATGCTTGCTAATGGCATGTGTTCTCTTATGGTTTTAAAAGGAATGCCCGTCATTTGCACATTTGCTAAATACTTTTAGTTAAAAAGTAGCAAAAACCAACTGAAGACAGCTTAAGACCAAAAGGGCCTGTGATAGAAACCAAAGATGCATGGTCCAGCCAGGCTTCAGAAGAGACTGGACCCAGGAAGTCCCAGATATGTCACATTTCTGCTTCTGTTGGAATCTTTTGCTCCAGTCTTGTCTAATCCCACAGACTAGTTTTCTCCTAGCAGCTCCCAGAGGATCTGGAGCCCAGGCAGCCAAAGCATTGAAAACTAGTGCCATTGTAGAAGATTTAGAAATGTACCACCAAAGGAAACAGAATGCTATTTTAAAATAATTGCCTTCTAAATATGGCCAATCCTATGAAAAGAAAAACCTGAATAGCTCCATTTTATTTTTTCTAGGTGCTACACATGGAAAGCAGCCTAGTGCAGTGGTTAAGAGCATGGACTCTACATTCTCAAAGCTGCATGATTTTGGGCAAGCTTTGCCCTCTGTGAAAATAAAAAGAAATAAGGCCCTCGTCAGAGCAATGCCTCATGCGTGGAAAATACTCTGTGAACGTTGGGTGTTATATTAATAATTACGGGAGGAACAGATGACCAGTTCTTTTGACTGAAAACACCCTGATGGATTGTGGACATTCAAAGATAAAGCAGGAGCTAGCTTCAAATTTAGGAACCAAGTATTGCAAATCACTCAAATTAACAGAGAAGAATTCCAAGTTTCCAGAACAAACTAGGAGAAGAGAAAGGGGGAGAGAAAAAAATAATATGGTAAGAGAACAGGGCTTAACATGACATAGTGTTATGCATGAGGAATGCCCAGTGTCAAGAGCATCAAAAGGACTTTGAAGAACAGGAATGTCTAATACAAGGGTTCTTAATGCAGGGCCTGTGGATCCCAAGTGATGCCCGGATAGAGATCAGGGAGTCCTTGAACTGAGTTGGGGGGAAAATTATAGGTTATATTCACCAACACCTAACTAAAAATTAATATTTTCTTCAATTATCAATCTAGACAACCCATCACAATACTATTGGTGATTTGTGTGGCTTTGTAATCAATAGAAATCACAGATGTTTTCACATAACATCACTGTCGTTGCATATATCTCAAAATACCATTTATACTTATCATTACTTTGGTGTGACGCTCATTTTCTGGCTGGCCCTATGTCATGTTATCTCATGTGGTATCAGTAAAGAAGCACACACATCACTGCATCACAAATTGTTTTTTTCTTAATTATTTGATAACTTGATTTCTGCATAATT